>ML241485.1:0-121660 GCA_005239495.1 Nicotiana undulata | reverse complement strand
TTGCGGTCAAGTATGCCCGTGAGTCGATTGTGATGAAATTTGCTATGTTCCTAATATTCCCCGCGCTATGAGCGAATTATGAATTAAAAGTGATACTTGATGTTGTTTCTTGACGTTGAGAGTTATTGAGTTATTTGCTCCAGTTGAGGCTTACACTGTCGAAATTGTATTACTGATGCGAGGTTGGTTATAGCTGAGACCCTTGTCGGGCATTTGTGATGTTGTAAATGATGAAATCTCTTTGTCGGGACAATAGAATTATATTGAATAATTCCATGCACTTGAGACTTTGTGTTGTTGAATTTCATATTATTGTTGCCTTGTGTTTTATTACTCGTCGCACGAGGGGACATGCCGTGTTGACTGAGTGTTATTATATATGCACGAGGGGACATCCCGTGCCGAGTGATTGTGAGGCTATGCACGAGGGGACATTACGTGCTGCCGTGCTGAGTGATTGTGAGGCTATGCACGAGGGGACATTCCGTGCCGAGTGTTATTATATATGCACGAGGGGACATTCCGTGCCCAGTGACTGTGAGGTTATGCACGAGGGGACATGCCGTGCCTTTTTTCTGTTCATTATCTGTTTGAGAAGCTATATTTCTGCCGTGTCTTTCCGTTTCATTTATTACCTTGTACTGCCGTGTTAGCATATTGTTACCCTATCTCCCCAGCATGTTTCCCCCCTATCTGTCTTACCTGCTTATTTCTGTTGTCATTTTTCCTGCTATTATATAAAATTACACAGGTACATATGTAGTGTTGGTCCTAGCCTCGTCACTACTTCGCCGAGGTTAGGCTCGACACTTACTCAGTACATGGGGTGGGTTGTACTGATGCTACACCTGCACTTCTTTATGTTGTGCAGATAACGCAGCCGGACACGGAGATCACTGACGATCGGAGCATCTCATTCAGTCACACAGGAGACTCGAGGTAGACCCGCAGACGTTCGTGGGCCTTGACGTCACCTTCTACTTTCCACTTTCAGCTCTGTCTTATTTTGTATTTCAGAGACAGTCATATGTATTTATTTCAGACCTTTTGTTGTAGTAACCTCTTAGATAGTCCGTGAGTATGTGACACCAGTTCTGGGATTTGTTTACGAGTTTCATTTCGAAAATGCTATGTTGCACTTTAGTTATCTTGTTCGTATTTGTTGTTAATAAGTTTTAATTACTTCAAATGTTGGCTTGTCTAGCGGGTTCAACGTTAGACCCAGTCATGGCCCGAAGGTGGGATTTCGGGTCGTGACAAAAGGCTTTTGAGAAGTTTGACCGAGAGTTTGACTTTTTGATATCGGGGTAGGATTCTAATTACGAAAGTTTGAGCAGGTCCGTAATGTCGAATATGACTTGTGTGCAAAATTTGATGTCAATCGGACATGATTTGATAGGCTTCGGCATCGAATGTGAAACTTTGAATTTTCAAAGTTCATAAAGTTGAATTTGAGTGTGATTCGTGATTTTGGCATTGTTTGATGTGATTTGAAGCTTCAAACAAGTTCGTGGAATGTTGTGAGACTGAGTCGTGTGATTGGACGTGGTCCTGGGGGGTCTCGGGTGTGTTTCGGGGTGGTTTTGGGCCATTTTTCTCTAATTTGTTGTTGCTGTCATCTGATGTTTCAGGTGTGCTGTGCGATCGCATCCCTAGTAGTGCGATCGTGGAGGTGAAAATGGGAGGGGTGATTTTTGGTCTGTTTGATCGCGGCCTCAGTGGTGCGATCGCGGAGAAGGATTTGGAGGGAGCTGGAAAAAGGCATGTGCGATCGCAGGCATGCTTGTGCGATCGCATAGAAGAAATGTTCTGACTGAATCGACTTCGGAGGCTCATATATCACAATCTATAAGGAATTGTGAGATGATGTAAAAATAAAAGTTGTATTCCTTTGTGTCTAGTTTCTAGAAATATAAACCATTTAGCATTTGGATTTGTGTATATAAAGATATGGCTGTTACACTATAGGGTGTCCGGAAAGATGAAGAACAAATTTGTGTTTCACAGAGCTGACTTTGGAAGCTTATATCTCGCAAGCTATAAGGAATTGGGAGATGACCAACACATGAAAGATATATATCTTTAAGTCTAATTTTCAGAATATTAAACCATTTATCATTTGTAGTTTTGTGAAAAAAGTTATGACTATTCTTCTAAAGGTTGTCCGGGAAGAGCAAACTTTGGGCTGGAAAATTGTACTCCGCGATCGCGAAGCATTTTCCGCGATCGCACTGAGTAAATACCTGGGCAGAATGTTTAAAAAACGGGATTTTGGCCATTTCATCAATTCCTTCACTTGGTTGGGGCAATTTTGGAGGATTCCAAAGGATGATTTTTATCAAGCATCAAAAGGTAAGATATTTCTACTTATTTCAATGTTAAATACAAGATTATTACACAGATTTAACATGAAATTTTGTGGGAAAATTGGGAATTTTGAAGAAAACCTAGAAATTTTGTAAATTGGATTTTAGCCATGAATTGAGTATGAATATTTGAGTAAATTGTATATTTGAACTAGTAAAGCTATGGGTAGAGTTTATCTTCAAGAAATTTTGGAATCCGGGCACGTGGGCCCGAGGGTATTTTGGTCATTTCACTTAGCGGAGTTTGGAAATTATATAATCTGATTTTTTAGCAAACGATTGAGTATATTTTCATTGGTTTATCATCATTTGGGTAGTTTTGGAGCGTTGTGCATCCATTGGAGTCGTCATAGAGGCTTTGAAGCCGGGTATGGATCTTCGGAGATAGGTGAGTCTCCTTTCTAACCTTGTAAGAGGGAATTGTCCCCATAGGTGTTCTATTTGATTTGTGTAATTGTTTGTGGGGGGCTACGTACGTACCAAGTGACGAGAGTCCGTACGTAGCGACTATTGTTGTTATGTCCGGGTAGTTAGGCCCCACATCATGCATGTGTTCTTCTCGTACGGAATCATATGCTATGAAACCTTATTATATGTAGTTTTGCTTCTCTGAGATTTATGGAATTTAAATAAAAATAAAGGAATTGTTTTACTGAAAATAAAATTAAAGGAATTGTTTTACGGAAAATAATATGAAAGGGATTGTTTTACGGGAAGTAGTATGAAAGAAATTGTTCATGGAAAGTATTATGAAAAGGAAAGAATATTGTGGGTGCATGTGACCGCTTCGCAATTTACATTCCGCGAGCGGAGTGTGTTTACCCCCACTCTTTTGGGATCGGGTCGTACGCCACGACGGATTTAAAGATACATTTATGGGAGCGAGCCGTACGCCATGGCGGATTTAAAGATATATTTATGGGAGCGGGTCGTACGCCACGACGGATTTAAAGATACATTTATGGG
The DNA here is from genome assembly GCA_005239495.1 of Nicotiana undulata. Classification (NCBI taxonomy): domain Eukaryota; kingdom Viridiplantae; phylum Streptophyta; class Magnoliopsida; order Solanales; family Solanaceae; genus Nicotiana; species Nicotiana undulata. Next base: position 118,328 of record ML241485.1, on the reverse strand, counting down.
AGCGGGTCGTACGCCACGGCGTATTTAAAGGTGCACTTTTGGGACGGGCCGATCGACCCTCGGCATATATATGTATATATACATAGGATATACCTCTTGTGACTTAAACTGTTAAATTGATTTAAGGACGTCAATTGTTAAATGTTTTCATGAATAAAGACTTGTCAGTTGATTGGGGAAAAATGAAAAGGAAATTACTTATTTACTTATTTTAAGAAATTATTCAGATTTCATTGCCTTATATATATATTTGCTACTTAACTGCCTTCACATGTCTACTGCTTTCAGCATATTTTGTCCTATTTATATTGTTGGACCTTAGTGAGTGTCAAGTCGGCCTCTCGTCACTACCTCTTTGAGATTAGACGGCATACTCACTGGGTACATATATGTATATGTACTCATACTACACTTTCTGTGCATTTTGTTGCACAGGTACATTTATAGTACAGTGATAGATTTGAAGACTTACACGGGCTGCATTCATCCAGAGGCGTTCTACAGCTGCCGGAGTCTCTCTTCTGTGTACTTACATTTTATATTTATTGCCTTTGTCCAATTTGTTTTTCGGACAAGCATTGTATAATTGTATAAATTCTTAGAAATTGCTCATGGACTTGTGTCACCGGGTTCTGGTGATGTCTTGGTATTCCTTTTTTTTATTAAGTTGGTTTCTTGCCGTATTTAAATTACAAAATTTATTTATTTAATAATGAAAATGCAAGAAGAGGCTTCGATTCTAAAATGTTAAACAGGAAAATGTTCCAATTGATTAAGGGGTCGGCTTGCCTGACAATGGTGTCCGGCGCCACCACAACCCATAGGTTTTGGGTCGTGACAACGTGGTATCAGAGCTCTAGGTTCCCGTAGGTTTCACGAGTCATGAGCAAGTCTAGTAGACTCTTTCGGATCAGTATGGAGACGTCTGTACTTATCTTCGAGATGCTACAGGGCTGTTAGGAGTACTTCCCTTTTTGATTCCTCATTGTGCAACTTGATTCCTTTAAGGCTTATGCCTATGCTTCTTCCTACTCAATCTTACGCGTCGCGAAGTGCTTGTTATGAATCGAGGGTTGAGGACTTTTAATGATACTATTGATGTGGTGCGGGATGTTTTTCCCAGCAAGTTTATTGAGGCTATCATCGTTGTTCTCCGGAAGAATTTTATGTCATCTCAACTAAGTAGCTACTTTTCTGAGAACTTTGAGGCCATGCACAGGTGGTTATGAAACTTACGATTGGTTATGGCACGATGTTGATATGAGGATAGAACGTTTGCCCATGTGTAGGGGTGATGAACGGTTTGAATGGAGGTCTTCTCAGAGTGTGATTTCGAGATTTCACTATTGTTGTTCCGGTGGAGGAAAAGCATTTGGATTATAAATTATCAGGTTTTGGGCTGATAAAATAGTAAGGATTGGTGTTTTCAAGTGAGGTGGAGTACTCACCTGTAATAAGCTATCGCCGCCTTTGATCAAATGGAATGTGTTATGTTCGCCGACGTTATAGCTATTCGGTTGCGTTGGGTTGGAGTGTTGTGAATTAGTGTTGAAGAAGCGGCCGTCGGAAGTCGTGGGATGTTGTGGTTCCGTATTGAATAAGCACTTTTAATGAAGGCGGCTCGAGGAAGATGATCTTCGTAAGGATTTAAAGTTGTGGGGGATCTATAGGTTTAAGAGCTACGGCGAATGGTATTGAATTCAGGCAGTAAGTGGGCACTATTCTATGGAGGACGATATGTGAGAAGTGCTGGGCAGTGGTGCCAATTCTAAAAGATAAGGTGTAAGGAGAGGAAGTCAGATAGCACTTGAGGGAATAAGTTGGGCCAAGTGGGAGAGCGGCAGCATAGTGGTGAATCGGAATATGTAGTAGTGCAGTTAGTGGATGTCCAGGAGGAGCGGACAGATTGGTAAGGTTGGTAAATGTGCACATGCTCAGGATAAGGGTCTTGGTATTGTAGAAAGAGTGAAGCATAGCGTAATGGTAGGTGTCAGTTGGCTAGTTTCCTCGGGTGGGTTGTCTTCTGTGAGTAGGTTAGCGGTTGTAGGGATGGTAAGTTTTGTGCGGAGTCCTAGTGGCTAGTGGCTAGTCGTTAGGAGGGATAACAGGAGAATTTGGAAGAATTGGATGGATTGGTGGAACAAGGTCATGTCAACAAAGGAGAAAGGATCTCAGCAGGGCCTAGAGCGGTGCAAGAAGTAACTTTGGGCTAAGTGGGGGAGTCCCACCACCTGCAGTTGGGTCGTAGGATTGTGCTCTCATGGGATTGCGGATTTGTCGGCATATCGGCAAGATGTTACAACTAAGGGAAAGGAGTGTAGCGATAATAGAGCATGGCATTCGATAAATGTGTGTGAAGTTTGTCCTAGTGGACCAGGGATAGGCTTTGGAAGACTAATAATTCGTGCTTAAGGCATAGGCAAGTTGTAAGGGTAGCGACTCAGTCACATGCTTCGTTGAAAGGGTGTTCATGTGCTAGGAGAGCCTTGGAGTTGATTGTATTCGGGGCCAGTCAGAGTGGTTGACTCTCAGTAGTGGTCCTAATGAATTCACAAGTTAGAGAATGTGGTGTTTAAGGGTTTCAGGCAGCAGTATAATTAAGAATCGAGCTCCTGCAGTATAATCTCTAAGAGGAAGGAAGATGGTAGGAGTGTTCTATGTTAATTCAGCACGCTGGATAGTATCAGAGGAGTGAGAGAAATAGACTCCGGGTTGTAGAAAGATTATCAGGAAGTTGTGAGACGGGTTGTAGAATTTAGGCAGCATGGTCTCGTGAATCAAGGTCACTCGGGATGAGTGAGGGTTGAGCTGTTATGAGTTGAAGGAAGTTACTATTACCTTTGAGGCAACTAAAGATGATTAAAAGAAGATATATTTGTTAGACATGGTTGAAATGGCACAAGTACGACACTGATCAGTTCCTTCGGCATGATTGAGTACGTGTACGGTCTGTGCAGATATGTGTGGGGTTGTCGGACGTCGTAATAGATTTTAGTTAGAATCATTCAAGTGCTATGGCTTGTCAAGTGTAGGCGGGTCACATAAGGGTTATGGTGGTTTAGACCACTACTTAAGGATTTGCATGTATTGTGATTGAGAGAGCTCACTTGTGTGTTGTTATGGTTCTCAGGAATTAAGGTAAGTAAAGGCTCTATATGATGGAGTGTTCACCCTAATATTGGTTCAGGAGTTATGATGGAATTCTCGCACTATTTCATATTGGCATGTTAGGTGCAGTTAGCAATATGTAACTGGACGTAAGAATCGATATTTGCGGTTCCGTGTTAACAAGGATGTCATGATGCTCGGAGGAACAAGAATAAAGGATTTAAATTATTAGAATAAACTGATATTGTCTTCAGTGTCAACTGAGTTCGGTGTTTGGTGAAAGAGGCTTTGTATCCTGGTTACGGGTCCTTGAATTGTTTTACAGCCTTAGGGTGGTCGGTGGTATAGATGTGCATACTTGTTACCTTTTGTGGAAGGTTGTGGGAGCATGGCCGCGGGAATATTGCATAAGTGTGGCATGTAGTCACCTGATTGGTTGAAGAATTAGACCAAGTATAAAGGAGTGTAATATTGCTTAATTGAGAATTTATGCCTGGAAGGCGTTCGACTCAGTTGGTTGTGGATTGTGGGGGTTATCTCGGCTATGATGGTTGTCCTCGTGTGTATAAGGAAAAGGAAGCGGGTTGTTGGGACCCAGGTAAGGCTCTCAACCTTGTTCAATGCGAGCAGAATCAACTTGAAGTGAGTGAATGGATTTAAACAAGATTTTGGGCTTCATGCGAGTCAGCGGTGTTCATTTTAGTATGGCACTCCTCAAGGAGGGGTATTGGGATATCAGGTGTTGTCCCGTCTTCATCAAACTCATGTGATATGTGATTGTGCCGTGTGAGTTGTGAAACGGCTTGATAATTTCTTATGTGTTGAGGTTTCGCGTAGTGACGAGGTTATGTGAGCAGGATGGCTCCTGAGATTCAGATTATATATCGCACCTCAGTCATGCTGGAGGTTTTGTAGCATATGGCTCTATCAGTCTCCCCAGAATGGTATTATGCACTTAGCGTACTTGTGACCGATATCCAGTGATTTGTAATAGTGAGCAATTCAGCTCCGTGTATATTTCCTTATGTAAATTTTACGATGGGATCGGGTGGCATGCCGCCACGGGTATATTATTTGGATCGGGTTGCACGCCGCAATAGTGTGATGTTGAGCAAGGCTCCTGTAATTATTTTCTTGTGTTTTACTTCGTAATTTTCTGAGGAAAGTTCATATTAGTTGCGTGAGTTGAGTAGTACCTTCCGGAGTCATTTCCTTATGTGTCATGTTCGAATTGTGGCCTATTGGCGCATTGTGGCATCGTGTGAGGCTAACGGTCGTGTTTGGGGTGATTGGTTGTATGAGTAGTTCATACTATGTGAGATGAAATTTATAAATCTAGGATCGGTGTGATAAGACTATGCAAGTATATTACAGTACAATCACAATCATTGGTTGTAATGAGATGATGCTCTTAGTCAGGAGAAAGGATTTCAATGTTTAGTGAACTCTGTAGTTGGTTAGGAATTTCTACACTTTTCCTCCATTGTGGTGGTATCGTCAACATTATAGCAGGATGTATGTGTGTATCTTATAAGGTGCTTTGAGAGCATCAAATTCGTAGAATTTTGGCTATTAAGGTTCAAGGAGCGTCATTGTGGTCAAATGATGGATTATGCGGTGTATGGTGCTGATTCAGCAAAGATACATAGTTGTGTTCTGGTGCCTCGTGTGGTAGTTGACGCGGTGTTCACATATTAGAAGCAGGCATGGCAGAGAATTTCAAGTGTTGGAACTGAGGTCTGAGTTTATTATATGGATAAAAAGGAATATATTCAGATTTTATCAAGCTAATGTGTTCAACTGGGTTGTGGTAGCACGGGCAGGTGCACGAGGGTTTAAACAGTGATTTCAGATAACTCTGGGGCAAATCATGGCACGTTCGAGGACGAACGTCTGTTTATGTGGGGGAGAAGGTAACGACCTGACCGGTCGTTTTGAGATCCAGCGCGTCGTTCAGTAGTTGGGAGTCATGAACAACTTCATTTCCGGTATTGTGACTTGTGTTTATTGTCAGAGTTGAAATTCAGGAGGTTCAGAGTTAAATTGAAAGGAAAATTCTCATTTCAGAAGCCTTAAGTTGAAGAAATTGAGTAAGATTGGAATTTTGAGTAAACGACCTCGGAATCAGGATCTGAAGGTTCCAGTAGGTTTGTATGCTGATTTCGGACTTGGGCGTATGTCCGGATCGGGATTTTGATAACTCGAGACCGTTTCGGTGTATATTGTGGAAGTCAACATTTTTGAAGAAATTTCCTAAGTTTGGGTCGAAGCGCATTTCAATGATATTGATGTTCGTTTGGGATTTCGAGTCTAGGAATAGCTCCGTATGGTGATTCTGGAGTTGGGAGCGCGATCGGAAGTGAATTCGAAAGTCCGTAGGTCATTTTGAAGTAATTTGGCTAAAGATAGAAATTTAAAAGCTTTTGAGAAGTTTGACCGAGAGTTTGACTTTTTGATATCGGGGTCGGATTCTAATTCCGAAAGTTGGAGCAGGTCTGCAATGTCGAATATGACTTGTGTGCAAAATTTGAGGTCAATCGGATGTGATTTGATAGGTTTCGGCATCAGATGTGAAAATTGGAATTTTCAAAGTTCATAAAGTTGAATTTGAGTGCGATTCGTGATTTTGGCACTGTTTGATGTGATTTGAAGCTTCAAACAAGTTCGTGGGATGTTGTGGGACTGAGTCGCGTGATTGGACGGGGTCCCGGGGGGTCTCGGGTGTGTTTTGCGGCGGTTTCAGGCCATTTTCTCTATTTTGTTGTTGCTGTCATCTGATATTTCTGGTGTGCTGTGCGATCGCATCCCTTGTAGTGCGATCGCGGAGGAGAAAATGGGAGGGGTGATTTTTGGTCTGTGCGATCGCAACCTCAGTGGTGCGATCGCGGAGAAGGATTTGGAGGGAGCTGGAAAAAGGCATGTGCGATCGCAGGCATGCTTGTGCGATCGCATAGAAGAAATGTTCTGCTGCACCGACTTGACTTCGGAGGATCCTATCTCACAATCTTTAAGGAATTGTGAGATAATGTAAAAACTAAATTTGTAGTCCTTTGTGTCTAGTTTCTAGATATGTAAACCAATTAGCATTTGGATTTGGGAATATAAAGATATGTCAGTTACACTTCAGGGTGTCCGGGAAGACGAAGAACAAATTTGTGTTGCACAGGGCAGACTTTGGCAGCTTATATCTCACAATCTATAAGTAATTGGGATAAGACAAACACATAAAAGTTATAGATATTTAAGTCTAGTTTTCAGAACATTAAACCATTTATCATTTGGAGTTTTGTGAAAAACATTATGACTATTCTTCTAGAGGCTGTCCGCGAAGAGCAAACTTTGGGCTGGAAAATTGTACTCCGCGATCGCGAAGCATTTTCCGCGATCGCACTGAGTAAATACCTGGGCAGAATGTTTAAAAAACGGGATTTTGGCCATTTCATCAATTCCTTCACTTGGTTGGGGCAATTTTTGAGGATTCCAAAGGGTGATTTTCATAGAGCATCAAGAGGAAAGATATTTCTACTTATTTCCAAGTTAAATACAAGATTATTACACGGATTTAACATGAAAATTTGTGGGAAAATTGGGAATTTTGAAGAAAACCTAGAAATTTTGTAAATTGGATTTTAGCCACGAATTGAGTATGAATATTTGAGTAAATTATATATTTGAACTAGTAAATCTATGGGTAGAGTTTATCTTCAAGAGAATTCGGAATCCGGGCACGTAGTCCTGAGGGCATTTTGGTCATTTCACTAAGCAGAGTTGGGAAATTATATAATCTGATTTTTTAGCAAACGATTGAGTATATTTTCATTGGTTTATCATCATTTGGGTAGTTTTGGAGCGTTGTAAAGCCATTGGAGTCGTCATAGAGGCTTGGAAGCCGGGTATGGGTCTTCGAAGCAAGGTGAGTCTCCTTTCTAATCTTGTAAGAGGGAATTGTCCACATAGGTGTTCTATATGATTTGTGTAATTGTTTGTGGGGGGCTACGTACGTACCATGTGACGAGAGTCCGTATGTAGCGGCTATTCTTGTTATGTCCGCGTAGTTAGGCCCCACATCATGCCTGTGTTCTTCTCGTACGGAATCATATGCTATGAAACCTTATTATATGTAGTTTTGTTTCTCTGAGATTTATGGAATTTAAATAAAAATAAAGGAATTGTTTTACTGAAAATAAAATGTAAGGAATTGTTTTACGGAAAATAATATGAAAGGGATTGTTTTACCGGAAGTAGTATGAAAGAAATTGTTCATGGAAAGTATTATGAAACGGAAATAATATTGTGGGTGCATGTGACCGCTTCGCAATTTACATTCTGCGAGTGGAGTGTGTTTATCCCCACACTTATGGGATCGGGCCGTATGCCACGACGGATTTAAAGATACATTTATGGGAGCGGGCCGTACGCGACGGCGGATTTAAAGATATATTTATGGGAGCGGGCCGTATGCCGCAGCGGATTTAAAGATACATTTATGGGAGCGGGTCGTACGCCACGACGGATTTAAATATGCACTTTTGGGACGGGCCGATCGACCCTCGGCATATATGTATATATACATAGGATATACATTTTGTGACTTAAACTGTTAAATTGATTTAAGGACGTCAATTGTTAAATGTTTTCATGAATAAAAACTTGTAAGTTGATTGGGGAAAAATGAAAAGGAAATTACTTATTTACTTATTTTCAGAAATTATTCGGATTTCAGTGCCTTATATATATATTTGCTGCTTAACTGCCTTCACATGTCTACTGCTTTCAGCATATTCTGTCTATTTATATTGTTGGACCTTAGTGAGTGTCAGGTCGACCACTCGTCACTACTTCTTTGAGATTAGACGGGATACTCACTGGGTACATATATGTATATGTACTCATACTACACTTCCTGTGCATTTTGTTGCACATGTACCTTTATAGTACAGTGATAGATTTGAAGACTTACACGGGCTGCATTCATCCAGAGGCATTCCACAGCTGTCGGAGTCTCCCTTCTGTGTACTTACATTTTATATTTATTGCCTTTGTCCAATTTGTTTTTCGGACAAGCGTTGTATAATTGTATAAATTCTTAGAAATTACTCATGGACTTGTGTCACCGGGTTCTGGGGATGTCTTGGTGTTCCTTTTTTTTTTGTATTAAGTTGGTTTCTAACCGTATTTAAATTACAAAAATTATTTATTTAATAATGAAAATGCAAGAAGAGGCTTCCATTCTAAAATGTTAAACAAGAAAGTGTTCTAATTGATTAAGGGGTCGGCTTGCCTGACAGTGGTGTACGGCGCCATCACAACCCATATGTTTTGGGTTGTGAGAGTCTTCCCGACAAAGAAGGGGAGAATCCACACCAAACTAGCTATGGTTACCAAGATTTTGATGGAAGGGATCGACGGACAGGATTTCAGCATTGTACCTATGATTGTTGCTGACATATACCGAGCTTTGGAGAACTGTCAACGAGGAGCAAAACATTTTGAGGGTTGCAACGTACTACTCCAGCTTTGGCTCACCGAGCATCTGCAAAGGGGTGACTACCGTCAAGACATACATAGGAGAGTTTGGGATGATCATATTGCTTTCCATCATCCAAATCGTATGAATTACGTTCCCGACATGTTTGCACAGCCAGAAAATGCCAATGGATGGGTCACTTTATTGGAAAATCTGACCGAGGATCAGATCCAATGGATGTTTGAGTGGTTCGCGACCGACAAATACATCATTCGGACTAGAGACACTCCGTTCCTAATGCTGACTGGTCTTAGAGGGACATATCCTAAGTCCCGATTCGAGTCATGAGGTAGGCAGGGAGGAAGCAAGTCATCCCAATGGTCTAGAAAATGAGTCATCTCAGGGCGGACTTCAAAAATGATGACAACCCTCACAAATGTCATGCTCAGAAATTGTGGGACTACAGGATCCGGTTGGATAAGGATATTATCGAGCCCGACAGGTATCACGCTGGTTGCTCCCCTTATTATCTGGGATGGTTGAAATATAACTGGGGAGGAAGTATTGAGCCAGGGTTCGCTCGAGGACATAGGTTCATAGATGAGAAAGTCGAGGCAACAACTAGACTCAACCAGCTTCGCAAAAGGCTCCGTGAATGTGAGGAAGATCATCACAAAATCCACATAGCCAACAAGAAGCTGATCGAGGAATGGAAGGACATGGCCATCACTTCTACCCAAAGGCTAGCACATTTGGAACGAGGCATAGTTGACCTGGAAGAAAAGTTCCTTTGGAGGATCGAGACTTGTCAAAAGACCGAGGGATTTGAAGCGGGAATTCTAGCCAAAACCTACTTGCTGCTGGGACTCCGCGAGATGGGAATGTTGATCAAAGCAAGCAGAGATGCCGAGTCTGGGGAAGGTATTTATGAGACCAAATAGATAGGATTTTGTCTTTACTTTGCTTTTGATGTAATAAGGACTCTGGCCATTAGTGACATTTTATATTTTCGCATTCTTAGAGTCAAGTTGGATTTGTCTATTTTATTATCGATAAAATGAGGCATTTAGCATTTTAAGTTCTCCAAATTTATTTGTCGCTAGTCCTACCTCAGGTATAAAGAGGTTCCCCAACTTAGGATGCGTTTTACATTTTCGCATTATGTGTTTAAATTACCGCAATATTCTTCATAATCTTCACTAACTTCACTACCCTTTGTTTTTTATTTATTCCCTTTCCCCAAAGCTTAGTTCGCGCACTCTGGCATCAACAACTTATTGCACAAGATCAAAGGGCCCTCCTCCTACTCCTCCTCCCAGTCCTCCAAAAGGAAAAAGCAAGGGTAAAACTAAGATGGCAGATGCAAGCGGTACTGGAAAAGACAACATGGATGAACATATTGAGATCACTGATGGTCAGGGTATTCAGGTTTTGCACGAGGGTATGTTTCCACTAGAGAAGAAGCTGCTAAAGTTCCAAGAGGAACTTGATCAAGTCAAGAACTTGGCCCACTTATCATTCTCCCTCAACGTCCCAGACGTTAACTTCCCAAATGCTCTGAATCCCACCTTACCACAAAACATCCCCAAACAACCCAATCACCCCAAAGATCTAGCTCCACCAGCACAACACAACACATGTCACTACAACACTCTGCCTCTCCAGGATCAGATGAGAGACCACTTCCACGCTTACGACAACCCCATTTATGTGGAAACCGTAGCTCATTCCACACCGCATACCCATGAGTCCGACGAGAAGGATAAGCTTATCAGGAATATGGCAGAGGAACTCAAGAAATTGACCAACCAAGCCCAAGGCGTCGAAAGAGTTAAAGGGATTGAGGGATTGAACTATGAGGATCTTTGCATACAACCCGATGTTGAACTGCCCGAGGGGTACAAACCTTGTTTGTTCAAGATGTTTGATGGTACTGGTGATCCAAGAGTCCATCTGAGGACTTTCTGTGACAAATTGGTCGGCGTGGGGAAATATGAAAGGATCTTCATGAAACTCTTCATGAGGAGTTTGAAAGGCGATGCACTATCCTGGTACATAAGCCAGGATCCAAAGAAATGGATTAACTTGGTAAGCATGGCTGCGGACTTCATGGATAGATTCAGGTTCAACACGGAGATTGCACCGGATGTATTCTACATCCAGAACATGAAGAAGAAACCAACAGAGACCTTTCGCGAGTATGCTACTCGTTGGAGGTCAGAAGCTGCAAAGGTCTGAGCAGCCTTGGAAGAGGAACAAATAAAGAAATTCTTTGTGCGCGCTCAGGATCCTCAATACTATGAGCGGCTAATGATGGTCGAAGGGCACAAGTTTTCTGATATCATCAAGATAGAAGATCGAATCGAGGAAGGCATCAAAAATGGTATGGTTACTAATTTTGAAGCCTTACAGGCTACCAATAAAGCTCTTCAATCTGGTTGTGTGTCTAAGAAAAGGGATGTAGGATCCGTGATGGTGGCACAGCAAGACAAGTCCCCTCCCAAATACCAAGTATACCCCGCACCTTCCTTCACGTACCAACCATCTCCAAGCTACCAAGCACCCTCACCTCAATACCAAACACCCTCACCCACCTACCAAGCTCCACCACCCACATATCAGCCTACCTCGCCCAGATACTCCCAACCAGCTCCCGTCGATAATGCCTACAATTCCCAACCTTCCCACTATCAATCACCACCTAATCGCCAAAACATCTCAAGACCTCGCCCAAACTTCGACCATCGTCCACCAAAACAGTATACTACCATAGCTGAACCCATTGACCAATTATACGAAAAACTCAAAGTCGCCGATTATGTCACACCCATTCTCGTTGTCGCCCCTGATAACCCTTCTTAGTGGGTTAACCGGAACAAAACATGTGCTTACCACTCCGGCAGGAAGGGACACACCATCGAGGAATGTCGTTCCTTGAAGGACAAGATACAGACCCTCATAGATAACAAAATCATTGTAGCCAAGGACCTTGCTCCTAATGTTCGCAATAATCCACTACCTGACTATAAATATGGTGTCCACATGATTGAGGTTGAAGATGATTGGGATCCCGAGGGATCAATTGGGCAAATTGCCGAGGGTGATCCGAAGAAACCTGCGATTACTCTTAATCCGATCGTGGTCCAGATGCAGCCATCTGAGGAAGTTAAGGTAAATATGTCCATTCCACTTGAGTTTGAATCGAGACCACCCGCCAAAGGAAAGGCCCCAGGACCGATCGAAGTCGAGTTTGTACAACCGCTCGAAGTTGCAGTCCGGCCATCTATAACATATACTCCGGTAGGAATAAGAATGACCACACCTATCCCAGTGGCAATGTCAACAACGACACCCTTTTAATCTGACGCCATTCCTTGGGACTATACCGCTGAAGCAAGGAGGAAAGGTAAAGGCAAGTCTGAAGAAGACATCGCTGCACAGGGTATGACAAGAACTGGCAGAGTTTATACCCCCAAACATTTGGCCGAGTCTAGCAAGCAGGCCAACAACCATCCCCCCATTATTGAAACAGGTTCAGTCTATCAGTGGAGAAAGATACAAGCCAAGGAATACTCAATCTTCAACCAGTTGAACAAAACGCCAGCTCAGATATCAATCCTTTCCTTGTTACAAAACTCTGAAACTCACAGGAGTGCATTGCTAAGGGTGCTGAGTGACGCATACGTGCCAGAAAATATCACCAGTGGGGAAATGGACAACATGGTGGGCCAGATACTAGAGAGCCATAAGATCACTTTCCATGAGGATGAGCTACCACCCGAGGGGTTATGGCATAACACAGCACTACACATAACGGTACAATGTGAGGATCATTTCATCACAAGGATCCTAATTGATGGGGGTTCCAGCCTCAATATTTGTCCGCTGGTCACGCTCAAGAAATTGGGAAAAAGTCTACATGAGATGAAGGAAAGATAAATCAATGTAAAAGCCTTCGATGGTTCGCAGAGGTCCACCATGGGAGAAATCACCTTGTGCTTACAGATGGGACCAACTTGGTTCGATGTATATTTCCAAGTGATAGATGTGCCTGCGTCCTATAATTTACTATTGGGACGACCTTGGATCCACGCGGCTGGGGCCGTGGCATCAACCTTACACCAAGCTGTGAAGTTTGAATGGAAACACCAAGAGGTAATCATTCATGGCGACGATAGCAATTATATCTACGGTCGCCAGACCTTTTCGGTCATCGATGGAAGGAGGAAGTTGGGTGGAGAAATCTACCACAATGTTGAACGTGTTAACGCCATTGACAAGGACAAGTGGTGGGGCAGTAAGACTGAAAGCATATTGAACTGGCAAGGGTACGAGCCAAGTAAAGGTACCTGTAAAAATCTCCAATGAATAACAAAGCCAATAACACTCAAAAAGCACGGTACCACTTTCGGTCTAGGGTACGAGTACACTTGGAAGGAGTTCAAGGACTAGTCGCCACCATGGCGCAGCACCTACTACCCAGTGGAGCAACCAATACCTCACATAGAGAAGACTTTCCAGCCAGCTGACATCACATATGGTACAGACGAGGAGGAGGCGCTAGCGGCAATAAGGGATCTATTCCTGGATGATGAGGACATGGACAGTTGTGTCATTCTTGAGGAGGAGGGGGAGGAAGTCCCTTCCATACAAGTCATGAGCAAAGAATCATATATCAACAATTGGTCCGTCAGGACAACCAAAGCCCGTCGAGCCTCTGGGTAGCAATGCTAACAAAACAAGCATTATTTTCAGTTTATTTATTTAAAGAATTTTCTTCTCACATTTTAATTTCCGCAAAAAGAGCTCCCATGTTTAAACAACTTAATTTATCAAAGCATTTCCAGTTTCTTTATAAATCTTATATTTACTTGCTACTGCTTTCCTCCCCATTAATGTATTTTACACAGCAGTACTATTACTTATCTTGATGAACCGACGACTGTGACCTGCAACGAGGCAACGCAACAAACGGATTCCGAGTCAGACGAGGATGATATACCTGAGGATATTATTAAAGAGGTCGAGAACTTTGAGAACCGACCTAAGTCTAACTTCGACGAGACTGAGGTCGTCAACCCGGGAAACGCAAAGATCGTCAAATAAACACGCATCAACATGCATCTGTCGCCTTCAGAAAAGGAGGAATATACGGGATTCTTAAGGGAATATGAGGACATATTCGCCTGGTCATATGACGACATGACTGGCCTCAGTACATCTATTGTGGCCCACAGGCTGTCAACCAATCCAACATGCCCAACAGTAAAGCAAAAGCTAAGAAAGTTCAAGCCAGACATGAGCTTGAAAATCAAAGAAGAAGTCACCAAACAGATCAACGTCGGGGTTCTCCGAGTGGTCGAATATCCTACATGGTTATCCAACATTATGCCTGTACCAAAGAAAGATGGGAAAGTCAGAGTCTGCGTCGACTACTGGGATCTTAACCGGGCCAGTCCGAAAGACGACTTCCCCCTACCAAACATACAAATCTTAATTGACAACTGTGCCAAGCATGAACTACAGTTGTTTGTAGATTGTTTTGTTGGTTACCATCAGATTTGGATGGACGAGGAAGATGCTGAGAAAACGGCATTCATTACGCCGTGGGGACTGTATTGCTACAAGGTGATGCCATTCGGTCTGAAGAACGCAAGGGCCACTTACATGAGAGCTATGACTACTATATTCCATGATATGATTCACAAAGAGATCGAGGTATATGTGGACGACGTCATCATCAAATCAAAAGCAAGCTGCTAATCACATGGAAGATTTGAGAAAGTTCTTCAACAGGTTAAGGAAATACAATCTGAAACTTAACCCCGCAAAGTGTGCGTTCGGGGTTCCTGCTGGCAAGCTTCTAGGGTTCATTGTCAATCGTCGAGGAATAAAGCTAGATCCATCAAAGGTCAATGCCATCCAAGAATTTTTGCCACCAAGGAACAAAAAGGATGTTATGAGCTTCCTGGGATGACTCAATTATATCAGCCGGTTCATAGCTCAGTCTACCGTCATTTGTGAACCAATTTTCAAAATGCTAAGAAAGGATGCTACCACCAAATGGACTTAGGATTGTCAAAAGGCCTTCGACAGAATAAAAGAGTATCTCTCAACACCACCAGTCTTGGTACCTCCAGAGTCGGGTAGACCTATATTACTCTACCTGGCCGTGTTAGATGGAGCTTTCGGTTGCATTCTCGGGCAACATGACGAAACAGGTAGGAAAGAGCAAGCAATTTACTACCTCAGCAAGAAGTTTACTCCGTATGAGGCCCAGTATTCACTACTATAATGCACATGTTGTGCTTTGACTTGGGTCGCACAAAAGCTGAGGCATTATTTTTGTGCCTAGACAACGTACCTCATATCGAGGATGGATCTGCTAAAGTACATCTTTCAGAAGCTCATGCCCACTGGCAAGCTAGCTAAATGGCAGACCTTGTTAAGTGAGTTCGACATCATTTACATAACTCAAAAGGCGGTCAAGGGACAAGCATTAGCCGATCATCTTGCTGAAAATCCTGTGGGCGGAAAATACGAACCATTGAAAACGTATTTGCCCAATGAAGAAGTGTCATTCGTAGGAGAGGACATTGCAGAATCCTACGACGGTTGGAGGATGTTCTTTGATGGGGCCGCAAACTTCAAAGGTGTGGGTATTGGAGCAGTCTTAATTTCAGAAACCGGTCAGCACTACCCGGTATCCGCCAAACTCAGGTTCCCCTGCACCAACAACATGGCTGAGTATGAGGCCTACTTCCTTGGGCTCAATTTGGCCATGGACATGAATGTTCAGGAATTATTAGTAATTGGTGACTCAGACTTATTGATACACCAAGTCCAAGGAGAATGGGCGACCAAGAATTCCAAGATACTTCCATACCTACATCGTGTGCAGGAATTGAGAAGGAGGTTCACAATAATTGAATTCCGGCACGTTCCCAGAATCTAGAATGAGGTCGCCGATGCATTGGCTACCTTGTCATCTATGATCCAGCATCCAGATAAGAACTTCATTGATCCTCTCCCGGTGGGGATTCACAATCAGTCGGCCTACTGCGCCCATGTTGAAGAAGAAGCAGATGGAAAGCCTTGGTTTCATGATATTAAGGAGTACTTGGCGGAGGGAGAGTACCTAGAGCTTGCAAACGCTACTCAGAAGCGCACTCTTCAAAGTTTATCAAACAATTTCTTTCACAGCGGAGGAATCTTCTACAGGAAGACTCCTGATCTGGGTTTGCTCAGATGTGTCGAGGCGAAGGAAGCAACGAAGTTGTTGGAGGAAATACATGCCAGTACATGCGGTCCTCATATGAACGGGTTTGTTCTAGAAAAAACGATACTTCGGGCTGGTTATTTCTGGATGACCATGGAAACAGACTACATCAAGTATGTCCGCGAATTCCATTGGTGTCAGATACATGGGGATATGATAAAGGTACCTCCCAGCGAGCTTAATGCAACAAGCTCACCATGGCCGTTCGCCACCTGGGGCATGGACGTCATTGGACCAATCAAGCCTTCAGCCTCTAATGGACACATGTTCATTCTTGTTGCCATTGACTATTTCACCAAATGGGTCGAAGCAACATCCTACAAAGAAGTTACTAAGAAAGTAGTAGCCGACTTTGTCGGCGACCGCATTGTTTGTCGGTTTGGAGTTCCAGAGTCAATCATCACCGATAATGGTTCCAATCTCAACAGTGACTTGATGAAAGCCATGTGTGAGATCTTCAAGATTGAACACAAGAATTCTACAGCATGCAGACCTCAAATGAATGAAGTCGTTGAGGCTGCCAACAAGAACATCGAGAAGATATTGAGAAAAATCATAGAAAATCACAAGCAATGGCATGAGAAATTGTCATTTTCTCTGTTGGGGTATCGCACCATGGTTCGCACATCAACTGGGGCAACTCCTTACATGTTTGTATACGGTGCAGAAGCCGTCATTCCTGCTGAAGGTGAGATCCCATCTTTGAGAGTCATACAAGAAGCTAAGCTCAGTGACGCAAAATGGGTAAGAGGCCTCTATGAACAATTGGCCCTCATAGACGGAAAAAAATTAACGCGGTTTGTCATGGTCAGCTATATTAGAATAGAATGACTAGAGCCTTCAACAAGAAAGTCAAGCGATTCACACCGAGGCAGCTGGTGTTAAAGAAAATCTTTCCTCATCAAGACGAAGCAAAAGGGAAATTCTCTCAAGATTGGCAAGGCCCGTACATGGTTTATCGAGTGCTAACAGGAGGAGCACTCATACTGGCATAAATGAATGGAGAATTTGGCCTAAACCAATCAATTCAGACGTAGTCAAGCTCTACTATGTGTAATTGTTATGTTTCTATCAATGTTGTAAATTGAACTACGCCTGACCTGATTCCCGTTTACGAGGGGATACGTAGGCAGCCCTATGGGTTCAGTCAAATTTTAATAAAGTTTTCATTTCCCCCACGAATGCAAACTGGGGCAGAATTTTGAGGAGGGACCTTAAAATTTTGAAGCAAGTTCAGCCGAGCACCGCACCAGTAACAACCAGAAGCCTTCACCCATCAAACTGGGGCAGAATGTTGAGGAGGACCCTCAAATTTTCGCAGCGAGAGAGGTTGCAATGTCGTGAACCGCGTCGTGGTCGTCGGTTCATCCAAAGAAAATTATTTTTTTATTATATGTTATATCATATTTTATACTGCAATGCATATTTGTTTCTCAAAAAACAGCTTGTTTTGGCAACGCTAACCCTATGGTACAAACAAAGTTATCATCATCAAGCAGACAACCGATCCGAGCCAGCAGGGATACGAACTAACCCTCCCCTTTACGGAACTCACAATTTTTCTTTGATGCAGGCACAAATACGGCAAAAGCCCAAGATATCTCATTATCCCCACAAGACGCATACTTCTCAAGGATATGCTCTCGAACTCATCGCACATGCAAACGCTTACTATTATCATCATTGCAAACAATACTTCATTCATAACAATCGTATCACCGAACTTTTCCATCAACTAAGAACTCTTACTGTCGTTTTATTTTCTGCATGCATAAGGCTAACCATGCTGCCTTCCGAGACAAAGCTATGTCTCCATCTTTATGAGGTTAAGCTCTACCTCCATCTGCATTTGCATCTGCACAATGCTATCATTCTGCCTTCCGAGGTTAAGCTTTACCTCCATCTGCATTCGCATCTTTGCATAAGGCTACCTTTCTTCCTTCCGAGGTTGAGCTCTACCTCCATCTGCATTCGCATCTTTGCATAAGGCTATCATTCTGCCTTCCGAGGTTAAGCTCTACCTCCATCTGCATTCGCATCTTTTCATAAGGCTACCTTTCTACCTTCCGAGACTAAGCGCTGTCTCCTCTGCATTTACTTCTTAAATAAGTCTACCTATTCTACCTTCCGAGGTTCTATGCTACCTCCCCTGAATTTTATTTCTTGCATTGCATAAGGCTATCATTCTGCCTTCCGAGGTTCTACACTACCTCTTTTGACATCTTACTTCATTACGCTAAGCTCCTTTATACCTCTACAAAGCAGTCACTTTCGTTACGTTATTCATTTACGCTTTCTTTCGGGCTAAGCTCTGCCCTCTTTCTTTTCGAAAATCGCAAGACTAAGCTCTATCTTGTCAACATCATACTAATGCATTCTTCATGGGCAAAAATATCGCCAACTTGTCCAAAGGCGTAATCGTTCAGAGGCACCATCTTCATGGCCCGAGAACATCATTTCATGGCCTAAGGATCTCTTTTATTCAACTTGCATATCATTATTCAAAGGCATCATGGTTCGAAGGCACCATCCTCATTGCCCGAGAACATCATTTTATAGCCTGCGAATCCCGCGCTAAGCGAATCATGGCCCAGGACATCATGTTCTAAGGACATCATCCAAATTATCCAAAGACAACATTCATAGTCCAATGGGAACTTGCATCATGTTTATATTATGCACAATATACTTTTGTTCTCTATTTGCAGGTAACCCGGCCGGAACAGCCAACCAGGCAGGAGTAGACCGCTCCAGTTCTCCGATACAACCCCATAAGACCTTCCTACTTTTACCTTACCATGCATCTTGCATCCGTTCTTGTGAAACATCACAGTCATATTTCGCCGATGATCCCGGAACTACATACGGCCTGATTCCTGTAAAACCAGGGATATGTAGGCAACTCAGAAGCCAGGGTGCGACCAAATTCAAACCCGCAGTTTCATCTTGGTCAAAATTGGCAATCATATCTTTACCCGACAACTCTTTCATCCTTTCCTCAAATTATTTTCAAACTCGCATATAAGCTTTCAAAACTACTCTTTATAATAATGAGTATTTTTCTCTATTTTTTAAAATTTTGTTAAATTATTTTCTGCTTATTTTTTGATATTTCCGTACTCAAGTAATTCATAAACTATGTTATAAATAATTTCAAAAATGTTTCGAGCTCAGTATATCGTTTATAATCATTTTCTAGCTCAATTGGGTGCCATTTAATTTCAATTGCAACAATTTTACAATCATAGCCCGATTAAACATTTTGTACTATTTTATTCGAAACTTACATATTTTTGCACTTAATATTAGTTAATTACTGTGATTTTACCTATTTTACTCAATTTCTCTTTTATACAATTATTAGCTATTTTTATTAATTAATTATATTTTTGTGTGTATTTAACTAGTAGCCATTTTTATTTTCAAATTTAGCCACATTTAAACCCCAAAATACCCAACTCATCTGACCCTTTTAACCGGCCCAATTGCAAATCCCAATTCCTAAAATCTACCCGACCCAATCCCTGCTTTAATCTGAGTCGCTAATTAATTCAAATCAACGGCCCAGATCGAAGCTTACCATAATTAATCCTAACTAGCCCCCTCCCCATCTCTCATTTTCGAGACAACTACTCTCTCTCTCTTTGTCTCTTCCTCTCCTCCTTCTCTCACGAACCTTCTGGGTTCTCCCTCTTCTCTGATGGCTTTCACCGTCTCTCCGGCCACTTCCAGTCTCACCTCTTTCGACCACCAGCCGACTTGAAGCCTTATCTCTCCGGACTCTTCATCTCTGAGACGTTCATAGGTCCTCACCATGTCGGACCACCACTGGAAGCTCTGCCTAGGGTTGTTTCCGGCAATCTCCGATGGGTTTTGACTAGATGGTGCTCTCATCACCATTGTTCCTGAGTTTCACAGCCAGGTTCCCTTTACTTTCTCTAGTTTCTTATGAAACCCTAAATCTCTTAAAACCTCTGTATTTTAACGATTTTAACTCATTCTCTTATGTTTTACGCTATTTTCGACTAGATCTTGAATATTCATCAAGTTTAAAACGTTTCTGAGTATTTATTTTTGTTAGGGTTTTCTCTAAGTCTTTTCTATACTGGTTCGAACTAATTCAACTTGTTTGTCTGAGTTTCTCTCTTGTATATTTACTGATTCCGTGCTCTTACTGTTTTTAACCTGTTTTATGATGAAAACCCTAATTCTCTTGGACTTCTATGTTCGTATCTTCATGCTATTTTGACTGCTTGACTCTTGCTGAGTTTTCTATGTCTATATTGCTACGAGCCAGCCATTTTTTAAGGCTCTTTACTTACTTGCTTCATACGTGTGTCTATCTCTAGCCTCTTACTGCCAATATTGCCAGGCCTGTATGTTGCTACTACTGTTTGCCTCCTCTATTTATATGTTCAATAATTCTCTCCTAATCGATGCTGATTTTCCTATTTCTACTGAGTACTATATGTTCGTTTGGATTGATTGACTGACATGAGTCTCTCCTTGATTGGAATCTCTTAATCTGGCCCTAATTGTTTACTCTATTGCCTAATCTTTTCCTTAAATCAATTCTTGACTGATTTCTTTTACTTTGCCTATGTGTTTTACCGTTTGAATTCATATCCCTTAATTTAAGGGAGTAATTTGTCTTGATTAGTTGGTTAATTGATTCCGAGATTCCTTGTTACTTAACAGACTTTGATTATTTCCTTATTTAAGTCTTATACTGGCTTTATTTACCTTATATGACTATGTGTTTTACCATTTTTTTGAGTTTGAATCCCTTGACTTAAGAGAATCGTGTATTTCCTTGCACTGATTGATTCTGTCCTTTTTTTACCATTGTCTTTTACTACCTACTTGCAACTATAAATACTCTATTACTTTCAATGACACACAGACACAGACTTGTGTTCTTCTCTCTTATCAGTACTACTCTAAGCTCTCTCTTGTGCTTTTTTCTCTTTTTTTCTTTACACTGCTACTACTCTCTCTGCTCTTGTCTCTTAGTAGCCGGCGGAAAACCAAGGCTACTATTGTGTTATCACTTGCTCTCACATTCTCCTGTGTTCTTCTATTATCTGGTATGTTCTAATTAATTTCAAAAGCTCCAGACCAATGTGTTTATTTATATTTCAATTTGTCATATTCTTAATTGTCTTGTACCTATGTTTCTACGGTTCAACATGTAACTAGCTCCTTGTTTGCCTGTTGATACTTGCCATGTTTACCTATTTACATGTCTATGAGTGAAGCCAATATTTGTTCAACATGTAATTAACTCCCTGAACCTTTTACCTCTTATTGCTTATCCTACCTATTACTTATATGCTTATGACTATTGTTTGCTCCTAATCCTACTTGTTATAACTGTCTCCTGCTACTGTCTACTACCATGTTTACACTTAGCCATTTCTTGGTTCCCTTTACCTCTTTGATTTTGTGTACCCATGCTTAGTGAGTTTTCATAAGTCTCTGTACCTCTTGGTGTTATTATGTGATCTATTTTTCTTTTTGTCCAATTATCCTTGTGTGCAAACCTATATTGCTGAACTTTTGATTAATGTTTCTGTTTATTTTAAGTTAATCTTTCAAAAACTAACTCTCCAGTTTTGAAAACTCTTTTCTTAAACTATGAAGGTTCCTCTCTTCCCTGCACTTACACTACTCCTAGAAAATTAGGTTCTACCCCCTTCGTGTGAGCATTGCCTTGAGTACCCCTAAGTACTAATAGAACATTGACACACAAGGCTGGTAATTCCACACTGCACATTGTTAAAATCTTGGCAATTTTCCTAGGTGCTGGTATTGGCGAGGGATCCATTGGGCCCTTTGGAAGCATTGCCGCACCCACGCCATTAAGGCTGTGAAACTCGAAAGGAGTGAGGCTGGGAGATTGGGCCTGGTTGAAGTCTCCCTATAGAATAACTTCTTATTTTCTTTTTTCATTAATGTAATTTATTATTCAGGTTTGTATTAACTTGTAAACGAATATTGGGGTTGGATAGTGAATGTGGGAGGGGTTGTGCATGGTTAGCTTAGGTGATGGGTAGAAACATGCCTATAGGACTTTATTTGTGCATCAGATAACTTGTATAGGACATGCATCTCACATAGTAGAAATCCTGTTTTAGGTCTTTCACTTTCAGCATGTTATCATCCTCATTCCATAATCCTGATCAATTAATAACAATCATAATAAACTGTCATGAGGTCATTACTGCATTTCCATCTTAGAAACCATGTGTTAGGAATTTCTATGTGCATTAGGTATCTTGTTGTTTAGGATCTTGTACTTTTTTGAATTGCAAATCCTTAAAATTATCATGCTTAATCTAATAAATGCGGTTAGCCTACTTGAAACATTTTCTGCAAATATATTCTTTAAAATCAGAATCCAAAATATGCATGTTCACCTTTTGAGATAGTTAGACAATGTATACGATGCCTAGGAAACTTTAGGCCGAATGCGATAAAATTAAATCAATTATGTTTAAGGCTAATCAACCTCTTTAACCTTTTGAACCCTATTGCTCTCATTCTTGTTTTACCTCCCTGAGGTTCACTTTGTTTTACTAAAACTTTGGCTCTATTTTAAAACAGTCTTGAAATTATACATTTGCTTCCCTTAGGACTTTCTGAGTTTTTGCACTGTTATGCTTTAAACTACTGGGTCCTCAAAGATACTTCACTCCACTCAAAATCGTGCCATTTTGAATCCTTGCTCTAAATATTTAAAGCTACTGTATTTTTGGTACCACTTATTACTTCTTTACTGCAATTATCTTTAACTATCATATATGTTAAGCTACTGTATTTTGGGTCACTTATCACTATTTTTACTTCAAAACCAGGCCTCAATAATTTTCAGTTATGTTTCCTGAAAGCTTTAAATCATTGTACTTCTGAATTTTACCACTGCCCCTAAACAACTGCATTTCTAAAAAATCAACTATTTCTCTGAATTAATCCTTCACTAAGTTTTCCAATTCAGACTCCTCTTGCAACTCATTGTTTTATTCAAAACTCTCTTTTTAACCCCATCTCTGAGACTTTAAGTGTGTTTGAGACGTGCCAATTGTATGTCTATCTGTGGAGCGACTTATGAGCCTTTATTTTCCCTTATGTGTCCCTTTATATGTGAGGTCCTACTTGTTATGCATGTCGCCTAATATTTTATCCTTTAAGCTTAGGGGTCCAGCCTAGTACTCACCTTGTAGGATTAGTAGTCCTAAATACCCTCTAGGAGTTATAGAATAGGACGGGTAATGGCACACAATAAGCATTCGTAACCAACACACACATTTTAAATAACCTTTACGGGATGGGAAGGGTAGAATACGGATATGATGACTGGTGCGCTAATACCACATGTAGCCACCTTTTCGAGGTGTGACATACCGGGTATTGCATTGATGTGATCCGTATTACTTTAAACCTAGGACAATTTCTTTCAAATGCTTATTCTAAATCTTTCTCCAAAACTTTTAAAGATTTTCATGCTTGTTTGAAATCCCCTCTTATATGAACCTTACCTGCTATTTGTTCACCGTATAAATTCAAAAAACTTCTTGGCTGGGACTCATAATTGTGGATCCTGAGGTGTTCCTAACACCTTCCCCTTGAGATAATTTCAATCCCTTACCCAATCTCTGGTAATGCAAACTAGTTCATGAGTTATTAACTTTAGGTGCCCTAACGCACCATAAAAATCGTTAGGTGGCAACTCTTCCTTAAACCTTTTCCTTTAAGGAGTTGTCCAAAATGTCATAAACCCAATCTCTCCGTACCTAACCCGTGCGGTAGAAAAAGGGGGCGCGACAAATATCATTATGATGAGATGCTGAAAGAAATAAACCTAATTGCCATGGTATCTAATGCATGATTGGAATGTTATTCCTAAGCATGATGGCTATTGCACATATAGGAAAAGTAAACCTATGGGCATGATTTCTACCTGCGTCTATACTAAGTATGCATACCCCACCCATTTCACTATCCAACCTCATAATCGTTGAAATCAGTTATTATAGACCAGTGTTACACGAATTACACAAGTAAATAAGAAAATTAAGAAGTTACACTATAGGGAGCCTACCAATAGGCCCAAATCTCCAATTCCTTAATGCCATGTGCCATAACCTTTCATAATCCGGGTGTGTCAGAGTTCCTAAGGACCACGAAAGATCCCAGGAAGTGCTCACACCCATGTTTCCTAGCCAAGAGAGAGTAAGTGCAATGTGGGAATGCCAAGCTTGTGTGTCAGAGTTCAGAGGCTACTCAAAGGGTCCCCAAACCAGTGCTCACACAAAGAGGTTGAACTTAATAAACTAGGAGTAGAGTGAGATGTGCTCATAATTTAGGAAATTTAAGTAAAACAATGTTGAAAAACAGTTTAAGAGAGGAAGGAATTTTAGTAAAGATCAGCCTTTTCTGAACAAAGGTTCAATTGACGAAAACAGTTTACCAACTCAAAACACAACAAAACCAGCATCACATAAAAGACCAAGGGTGGCCCAGCAGTCACAAACAAAGGTCAGATGTTTGAGGGACAAATACACAACATGTGAAGCAGGCAGATTCACACATAGACACATAATCCAAGGGTTCCTAAGGATTCAGGGGATGTCATGGATATGACTAAGTGTCAAGTTAGATCAACATATCAACCAAACCAGTGACATCATGATTGAATTTAACATATTAGTCATAGGCATGGAGATGCATATAAAGAACAGAGGATAAGTGCAGAGAGACACATTGATCATTCAAAGTAAAGTGAAAATAGACATGTAAAAAGGGATTCAGAATTCTAATTGCATGTTGGACAACAGAACCACAAGTAGAAACATATCAAGAATACAAGGAATTGAACTATCAATAGAAACATGTTGGTTTGATGACTGAAGCTTAAATCAGAACATACTAGTATGATGAAGAAAGCAATAATGCAAGAAAAGGTAGGAGATGCACATTAGTCAGCCTTGGCTTACAGCCGGCTCACTTAAAGTAATAGCAAGTAGCACAGAAGAGAGGATGAAGAGAGTATGGAACCCCTTCTTTTTAAAAGAGAGTGCACATATCATCTTTTGTCTATGTCTGTGTGTGTGTGTGTAACGAATGAATAGAGTGTATCTATAGTTTTTCCTTTTGTTTTTAAAGAACAATAGCAAATAAGGTACAGATCAAAGTCAGGCAGCAATTAAAGGAATCAGAATCAATAAACAAGCAATCGGTTTGAGTACTCCCTCTAATAAAGGGAGTCAACTTCAAACGGTAAAGACAAGTGACAAAATAAGAAAGAAATCCATGGGTGGCATGTAATACATAAGGAAATATTTCAAACTAATACAAATATAGGGCAGGTAATTATGCTGGATACATAACATATCAATTAAGGAATGTCCTAAGAATTAGTGTGACAGCATAATTGGCTATGAAAATAAGCAGGGAATGACGGAAATCAGCAGGAAATCCTCGAGTGAGGTTCAAATTACAGGAATCTAGCATCACTTAAGGAAAGTATCTCGTATGATTGGAATACCACACAGGAAAATAATCTCAGCATACAGAACAAACAATTGGTCTAGGTTCAAAAAATCCTAGTTAAAAATCGATTAAACAGTAGAATTAATCAAATAAGGCAAGTGAGTAACTCATGGGTCAAAAATCAGTAGTGTATTACATTAACAGATCAGTGAAGGATACTAATCTGAGGGAATCAAGGATTCAAATAAGGCCAGTATCAGCTAAAGGAAAAATAACACGAGTTAAATAGACAATGTTCAAGAACTCTGAAACCCTAGCAATCTCAGTAGAGCAAAATCGTACAAACTAGGGATTCATGTTTATTACAGGGGAAACATGGAGGCACGTAGAGAGAGTATAAAGTCAGAAACATATACGAACACCATAAGATAAAATTTCAGAGAATCGTAAAGCTCGTAAGTACATATACAAACATGTATTAAGAGACCCAAGGTTTAGGGCGAAAGATTAGGGTTTTCTTAAACCAACTCAGATAAAGAGAGAGACTTCAATAAAATCATTATACACAATAGAAATCTTAGGAGAATACTCGAAAATCGTATGAAAACCATTTAAAAGGAAGGGTTATGAAGCCCTAGTTTGAAGATGAAAGATCGTTTAAAATATGAAGGTTCTTCAAAGAAAAACGTGTAAAAAGCATCATGATATACATAGATCTAAGGCAGATCTAGAAGAAATTGGAAAGATATCAGGAGTTAGGGTTTCATGGAACCCAGAGAAACAAGAAAAACATTAAATATGTCGTCGGCGTTAGCATGAAAGTAGTAGCTCTTACTCAGACGGCTGGAGGTGGCCGGACAATGGCATGAGGGACCATCAGGGGTGAGTGAACCGCTCTAGGTTTGCCTGAGGGCCTTAAGGTGTCATTAGACCGGTGTAGGACGAACGAGTAACCAAGAGATGATGGGAGGCCATAGTTTCCGGCGAGGGGACCGGCTGGAGAAGGCGAACAAGCTTCATTGGAAGAGGGAAGCAAAGGAAGGTTCTAGAGAGAACCATAGAGGAATAGAGAGAGAATGAGGGATGGGAAATGAGAGGTCGGAGGGGGGGTAATTGGGGGTTTAATTATGGTAATAGGTATCTAGGTCGTTGATATAATTTGATCTAAGACTCAGATTGGTTTGGGGTTGGGCTGGGTATTTAATTGTTCTGGGCTGGGTGCTATAGACTCTGCCAGGTGCGGAATGCCTCCGGATAAATGCTGCCCGTATAAGTCTCCAAATCAATCATTGTACTATGAAGGTACCTGTGCAGAAAAATGCATAGCAAGTGCAGTATGAGTACATAAACAAATATGTACCCAGTGAGTATCCCGTCTAATCTCCAAGAAGTAGTGACGAGAGGTCGACTTGACACTCAATAAGTACCACCAGTATAATATAATAGGGTATAATGGAAACGATAGGCATGTAAGACAGTGAACAACAAATACGTATAAAGCACAAAAATCCAAGTAAATACTGAAAGTAAATAACAATTTCCGCTTTCTTTTCTAAAAATTTTTGTCAAGTCAATACCCACG
Source organism: Nicotiana undulata (assembly GCA_005239495.1). Classification (NCBI taxonomy): domain Eukaryota; kingdom Viridiplantae; phylum Streptophyta; class Magnoliopsida; order Solanales; family Solanaceae; genus Nicotiana; species Nicotiana undulata. The sequence goes on along the minus strand of ML241485.1, from coordinate 91,400 downwards.
AATAGTACCAAATAGTTATGCGCACACAGGAATAAGACGACCGGCCGGAGTCATAAGGGAGACATCTAAGCACTGAATAGTCGTAAAGCTTCCCCCGCTCGCGAATCATACCTGCGACTCGAGTGCTGACACATATATACTGAATTATCATAAAGCTTCCCCCGCTCGCGAATAATACCTACGAATCGGGTGTTTGGCACATATATACTGAATTATCATAATGTTTCCCCCGCTCGCGAATCATACCTGCAACTCGGGTGCTGACACATATATATATATACCAATTTTCCAATAGGCTTAGTAGAGGCTATACTCGTAAAGGGGATTAATTAACTTGAAATTTAGATGCAACTTCTACCATTTTCATGCTTGTTTAAATAATAAGCAACTAGAAGTACGCCTAAAGATACATATAAGGCACATAAAAGCATGCTCGTGAATCCTAAAACTACCCGACATGGCATAATAGTAGCTATGCATGGACTCTCATAACTTGTACGCACGTAGCCCCAAAACAATTACACATACCATACAAATCACCTATACGGGCATTTCCCTCTTACAAGGTTAGAAAGGAGACTCACCTCGCTCCGCAATTCTATAAACAACTTCCCATCCTTCGGACGACTCCAATGGATGCACGACGCCCCCAAACTAACCAAGTAACGACAATTCAATGAAAATATACTCTATTGTCCATAACAAATTCAAATTACTAAATTCCCCAACTCGGCTCAATGAAATGACCACAATGGCTTCGGGCCCACGTGCCCGGACTTCGAAATTTCTTGAAGATAATATCTACCCGTAGCTTTACTCATTCAATTACACAATTTACTCCAATATTTATGCTCAATTCGTGGCTAAAATCAAATTTATCAAATTTCTAGGATTCCTTCAAGCTTTCCCAAATTTTCCTCAATTTCCCATATCAATCTATGTAATAATCTTGTATTTAACTTGGAAATAAGTAGTAACATCTTACCTCTTGATGCTTGAAGAAAGTACCCCTTTGAAATCCTCCAAAATCGCCCTTAGCAAATGAAAATGAGAGAAGAAATGCCAAAAACCCGTCTTAAATTAAACACTGCCCAGAACTAACACATATGCGATCGCACAAACATGCCTGCGATCGCACATGCCACTCTCCAGCTCACTCCGCGATCACATCTCAACCCTTGCGATTGCACAGGCTAAGCCACAGCTCCAAGCGTACCTTTGTGCGGTCGCACAACAACACCTGCGATCGCACATGCCAAACTCCAGCCTTATGTACGATCGCATTGCACCTCCTGCGATCGCATAGGCCATATTCCATCTCCCAAAAATTCTACTCTGCGATCGCACAAGCATGGCCGCGATCTCACTAAACTCCCAGAACACCAGAAAACAGCAGCACAAAACACTTGGAAATAACATGGAACCACCCCAAAAACACACCGGAGGCCCTTGGAACCCTGTCAAAACACACAACTCAATCCCATAACCTCACACTGACTTGCTCGAAGCTTCAAATCACATTACACAACGCCAAAATCAAAAATCGTGTTAAAATTCAACTTTATGAACTTTGAAATTTCAAACTTCCATTTCTGATGCCGAAAACCGTCAAATCACCTCCGATTGACCCCAAATTTTGCACACAAGTCATATTCAACATGACGGAGCTGCTCCAACTTCTGGAATCGCATTCCGACCCGGATATCAAAATTTCCACATTCGGTCGGATTCTTTAAAAACCTTTAAATTTCTTAGTTTAGCCAAATGACTTCAAATTAACCTACGGACATCCGAATTCACTTCCGATCGCTCTCCCAACTCTAGAATCACCATACGAAGTTAATCCCAGACTCGGAATCCCAAACGGACATCAGTATCTCTGAAATGCCTTGAAACCCAAACTTAGGATATTTCTTCTATAATGCTAATTTCCACAATATACGCTGAAACGCTCCGGGGTTATAAAAAACCCGATCCAGACATACGCCCAAGTCTGAAATCATCATACTAACCTGTTGGAGCCTTCGGATCCTGATTCTAAGGTCGTTTGCTCAAAACTCCAATCTTTATCAATTATTCAAACTTAAGATTACCGAAATGATAATTTTCCTTCCAATCAAACTCCAAACTTCCTGAATTCCAACTCCGACCGTACGCACAAGTCACATACCTGAAATGAAACTTTTCATGACTTCCAACCTCTACGCGCTAAAGCTCAAAATGACCGGTCGGGTCGTTACAACTGTGATTTGCCTCGTTTGTCTGTAGCACTTTGTGTTATTTCCTCTCATTAGTACCTTCTCTTAATTCGAATTCTTTTGCACTATCCTTGTTTATATTATGTATGCTTCGTTCAATTGTGATGTTTTCTTTGGTAAGTGTTATCTTTTAATGAAATCCCTGATTCCTTTATGATTGGTACACTCTACTAATTTCAACCTCTAAATATCCTCTTACCTTATTTTGTGGTTAATTATGCTGTCAAGGTGATTTTTAGACACTCTCCTTAATTATAATATACTGAATCTAGTCTCCTTTACATGTGATATACTTGTATTGTACCTATGCTTGTTCCTTATGTGATTTCTTTCCTTATCTACCACTGCTTATTACCGTTTGAATTTTAAATCCTTAAATTAAAGGAAGTCCTTATATTAATTTGAGTCTAATTGACATATATTTCTACAATTATTGCTCAAATATTATTTTTACCTTATTTGGCTACCTATTTTCGAACTATAAGTACATGGCTCTTTCATTAGCACAGACACACGAACACACTGTTCAAAAACTCTCTCTTACACAAAGTTCTCTTCTGCTCTCTCTTGTCTTTAGCTACTATACTCTTGGTTCTTCATTATGTGTTTTCTCTCTTCTGTACTAGTATGTCATATTTTCAGTTTAAGTCTCAAAAACAATATGTTTCTTTTACGACTTCAATTCATCCTATTTGTAGTATATTTTACTTGTGGTTCTGCTGTAAAGTTTGTACATAGCTTGGTTACATTTTTCCCTTTGCATGTTATGTATCCCCTCCCTTAGACTTAGCATGTTTGTATCCCCCTTTAGATTCTACTTCAATTATGCTTGTCTGATTACTAGCCTAAGCTTTCCTATATAAGTTTGAAATGCATGTTACCTTAATCCCTGAAGCCCTTAGGATTTCTTTGATTCTGAACCTATTCTACTTCAATTATGCTTGTCTGATTACTAGCTTAAGCTTTCCTATGTAAGTTTGAAATGCATGTTACCTTAATCCCCGAAGCCCTTGGGATTTCTTTGATTCTGAACCTATTTGTGACTCTGCCTACTATGTGCTTACCCTTATATGCTCTATACTTGTGCCTAATTCCTCATCACCCTATTTGTGGTTGCTGAACTTGTCTCAGTTCTTTGTTCTATGTATGCTACTGAACTTGTTCATGAGATTTGAATGCTGTTTGTTCTGATTACCTTACTCTTTCCGAACTGCTTCTCTATTGTTTTTTCCAAACTCATTTCAAACCAGTCTTTCTTGTTTAAACTATTTCCTACTCAAATCGTTTTCAAACTATGTCAAGCACTCTCACTCTACTCTTAGACATCTATGTTTTACCCCTATAATGTGTGACAGCTTTGGGATCCCTATGATATCCCTCCGAACTCTAATACATTAGAGCTGGCTCTTCCACATTGCACTTACTAGAGCATGGTTATGAAATCTGGGTGTGAGCACTGACCAGGATCCCTTGAGGTCCTTAGGGAACTCTGACACACCCAGATTATATGAAAGGCTGTGAAATACCACTTAGCATTGGAACTCTGGAAATTTGGGCCTATTGGTAGGCTCCCTATAGTATAACTTCTTATTTTCTTATCTATTTATGTAATTCATTCGATAATGGTTTGTAATAATTTATTGTAATTAAATATTGGGGATGGATAGTGAAAAAGGGAAGGGTGGCTATGCATTTTACATCAAAGGGTAGAAGCCATGTTCTTAGGTTTACATTTCTTTTGTGCGCAATAGAATTCATGTTTAGGACTCATATGTACAAAGCATATCATGCATTAGATTCCATGCTCCCTAGGTTCTATGTATACTATTTTCAGTATTCCATTTTCGCACTACTGTTTTATCATTTAATCATGTCTCTAGGATAAATGACAACATAGACGCAAATTGTTACTTATGCATAATTTGAGACCTTGTCTAATGTTGTAACCTAATGAGCATCTAGAAGTGCTTTAGGTATTTTACACTGTTTCATCATCTCATTTAGTATGCTCACTATCACTTAGAAAGTCCCTAGGGTAAATGATAACATTAAACTGCTACTCATACAAATCATGTATAATAAAGCTGTAACTTTCTATGCATTTAGAAATCATGCTCTAGGAAACTCTCCAATAACGTTGTGTATCTAAAACTCAGTCTAGAAATTTTGCATGAAAGTCACTCTGCATTTTGTGTGTGCATACTAGATATCATGTTTCAAGACTTCATACATACTCACTCAATCACACATAGTTAAATTGTCAATGCATAAAAAGATATAAAACAGTATCACCATGTTCCCTCAACAAACTGGTAATAATTCTGTATCCTTTAACACCTAGAACAACATGTTTAGGTAAAATGATTTATAACATTTTTTCCTTAATAATTTTGGTAACTACTGTACATTGTCCCACTCCTAGGCAAGCCTTAGGTGACTGAAACTGCTAAAACTGGAAACTGCCTCTTTCTGTTAGTTGCTTAATGCTTAACAGACGTAAAATTAATAGGCAAACATGTTAGGACTCTGTTTCTGAGTTATAAATAAATCTGCATATCTTTTGTGTTTTGATACTCACCTAGAAATCATGCCTTAGGATCCTATCTAATAATATTACCCTTATTTGTGTTTGGGTCGTGATGTTTATGTACATTAGCTGCGGAGGTAAACTTGAGCCTCTTATTTGCTCTCTCCTGTTTATTTGTTGAATTCCTATGTGTTATTGTTTGTCGCCTTAGTATTTTCTACTTTAAACCTTAGGCGGTCTGTCTAGAACTGCTTATACGTAGAGGTCCTAAATTTCTCCAGGGCCATTAAGAAGGGACGAGTAACAGCATGCAATAGAGGTCGTTAATTAAAATTTGCTTAAATAACCACTAAGGGGTGGGAAAGGGTAGATATGGATATGATGACCGGTGTGCTAATTCCACGTGTAGCCCCTCTTATGAGGAGTGATTACCCGACATTGTACCGATGTGATCCTATAGGATAAATAACCTAGGGTTCCCCCTATCCTTTTACATATGTGTCTAGACTATAAATCTTTCAAAAACCTTATCCTTAGGCTTTAATCTTTTCAAGTGTACTTTCACATGTGTGCTTAGACTGCGAATTCTCTCAAAACCCTTACTTGTTTAAACTTTAATTGCCTATCTGCTACTTGCTTAAATTCACAAAGTTGTTTGGCCGAGAACCACAGCTGTGGACACTGAGGGGTGCCTAACACCTTCCCCTTGGAGTAATTTCAAGCCCATACCCTATCTATGGTTATCCAAATCTATGTTTGTAAATTACCCTTAGTAGGTTCCCTAACGCACCTTAATTCGTTAGGTGGCGACTCTCCGATTCATTGCATACCATTTTTCCCAAAAGGAAACGAGTTGTCCCAATAATGTCAAGAACCCTGAACGATCAGAAAGGAGGAGTTAAAAAGGGGGCGCGACAACGCCTAGTCTGATTACAATAAGTTGTTGATCCATGAAAAGGCATAAAAATAGTCTCACATATAGGTGCGTGTTTTCTGAGTACAACTCGCATCAATCTTGTCATTTTCAAAACGGTGTCACTTAGAACAACATGTATGTAGATTAAATAACTTCAAGACTATTTAAAATAACTTGTAATTATGCACAGTCCCACGCCTAGGCAAGCCTTAGGTAATTAATCCATGTATAAACTGAAAAACTGCGTGTTTCGATTGATTACTACTAAGTTTCACATGTCTTAAAACAGTAGGCAAACTATTAGGACCCTGCCACTGAGTTTTGAACAAGTATTGCCTATTCTTTGTATTAATGTTCACTTAGACATCTTGTCCTAAGATTTCCTTAAAAACTGCTTGTATATTTGTTTTGAGACGTATTGTTTATTTTCTCTCTACTTGTGGAGGCAAACATGAGCCTTCTAACTCCCTCTTTCTTTTCTACTTGCTGGTCCTACTTCATATTTGACTATCGCCTAGATTTTTCCCTTTTAAAACCTTAGGGGGTTGTCTAGAACATCCCAGATTTAGAGGTCATACACTCCTCCGGGACCACAAGGAATGGACGGGTAACAACACACTTAGAGCTCGTTAAATAAAAACTCACTTAATAACCGTTAAGAGGTGGGATAACATGTTGAAAAGGATATGATGACCCTCATTGAAGATTGATTACCGGGCATTACATAAATGTGATCCTATAGGAAAAACAACTTAGGACCTCCCATATCCTTTTACATATGTATGCTTAGACTGCTAATCTATCAAACCCTTATTTGTTTACATATGTGTGTTTAGAGTGTCTATTTGCTACTTGATTAATTCACAAAGTCAGTTTGGCCGGGACCCACAGTTGAGGACTTCGAGGGGTGCCTAAAACATTCCCCTTGAAGTAATTTCATGTCCTTACCCAATCTCTGGTTATAAAATAGTGTTATAAATGACCCGTTGTAGGTGCCCTAATGCGCCTTAATTTGTTAGGTGGCGACTCTTCAAATACCTTATATCCCTTATCCCAAAAGGAAACATGTTGTCCCAATAATGTCAAAACCCTTGACTGGTCCGAAGTGAGAGGAAAAAGAGGGCGCGACATGCCCAAGATAATACCGAAATATGCCATACCGAGTAATAACAAATCAACTCTAGTCTCAAAACCACTAATAACAATAAAAAATGACTGATATACGTGGTCCACAATGAGAGAATCGCTCACGGAAGTTGAAACATAAACAGGGAAACTCAAAGAATCCCGAGATATCCCTAAATGCGAAGCAAAATTAGAAGACACCATGAATATGTAGAGCCTGTGTCAAATAATACTGATGCATCCCTATGACAGACAGAGACTATACCTGTGATGACGAAATATAAAGTGACGGCCTCTTAACGGAATGGAATGGCATAATACCTGGCATGGCCTCCCCATCTAGGGCGACCTCGACCTCTCTGACCTCCACCTCGAGCTGCATGAGGAGGTGGGGTAGTAGCTGGGGCTGGAAGAATAGCCGGAGGACCCGCTGGAGCACGTGGATCCTGATAAGTCTGAGATGATGCACCCCTCCTAGCTCTAGGGCAATGTATGAACATGTGACGAGTGTCACCATACTGAAAACAACCCCTCTAGGGATGCTGCGGCTGAGACTGACTCTGAACTGGCCTTTTGGGCCGGCCGGTAATAGCACCTCGAGCAGGAGGCATACTAGATACTGGCAGTGCATAATAAGGCTCGTGAGGTCTACGAAGAGTTGGAACACCACTGGCTGCTGGAAGAGCTGAATGAACTAGGAGACTCACAAAACCCCTACCATAGAGTACCGCTGGTGCACGAGCTCCTGAATAATGACCAGTCTTTCGAGACCTCTTGGCCTCCCTCTCCGCTCTGTCCCGAGAAAACATGCGCTCTATCTTTAGTGCAATACTCACTGCCTGCTGGTAAGTGATATCCATCTCCAACTCTCTGGCCATACTGCTTCGAATACCGGGGTGGAGTCCCTCAATGAAGCGTTGAACCCTCTCTCCGACCGTGGAAACCAAAGCCGGTGCATGACGGGCCAAGTCACTGAAACGAACTGCATACTCCGACACAATCATATTACCCTAGCATAACTGCTCAAACTCTGCAAACCAAGCATCCTTGAGGCTCCGAGTAACATACTCACGCAAAAACATCTCTGAGAACCGAGTCCAAGTGAGTGAAGTTGCTTCGTCCGGACTACTCATCTCATAAGCACGCCACCACTGATAAGTTGCTCCCCTCAGCTGGAAAGGGGTGAAAAAAACCCCACTCGTCACCACAATGCCCATAGTGCGAAGAATATGATGACACTCCTCAAGAAAACCCAGAGCGTCATCTGAAGCTAGTCCATTGAAAGTAGGTGGGTGGTACTTCTTGTAGCTCTCAAGTCTGATATGCTCTGCCTCAGAAGCAGTTGCCCTAGCCTAGTGCTGAACCGGTACAACTGGAGGTATGGGAATGTACTCTGAGGCTTGATCCACATGGACCCTCTTATCAAGAGTGCGGGCTGCGGGAGTCTGTGCCCCTCCCCCGTCCTAAGATGTATCTAGGGCTATCGGAAGTAACCCAGCCTGAGTCAGAGTGCTGAATATGCTCATGAACTGAGCCAAAGTCTCCTTTACGGCTGGAGCAGCAATAGGGACCTCGTGTGCCAATCCTCCAGCTGGAGCTGCTCTAGGCTCCTCTATCGCTGCTCTCGTCGGTGCTCGGGCTGCACCGCGTGGTCGTCCTCTACCCCTGCCCCTGCCTCTGGCGGCTCTAGCTGGGGGCTTGGGTTCCTGATCGTCGGTCCTCCCGGTACGGTTCCTCACCATCTATGAGAAAGAATAGAATAGATTTTAGAATATTTGTGTCAATTATTCGCACGGAAAGGAAATCCAAAGAATGTGATTGTTCTTAACAGTTACATAGCCTCCCAAAGATAGATACAGACATCTCCGTACAGATCCCCGAGACTCTAGTAAATCGGCTTGTGACTTGTGACTCCTATGACCTATACGCTCTCATTCCAACTTGTCACGACCCGATTTACCCTCCGAAAGGTATCATGACGGCACCTAGTCTATATGACTAGGTAAGCCTAAGTTTGCGAATAAAACTAAATTAAAAATGCGATGAAATAAAGGCAAGAAGGGGAAAAAGTGTAGATAAAAGTAACAACGCCACTCGGCATGTACAATATTACCCCAAAACCCAGAATGCCACAATATAGTCACAAGCTTCTACTACAGTAGCTCTAAAACAAAATTGGAAAAGAAGTACATAGAAAATCTCTATATAAGCCAGAATGGAAGGTGACTTGGAGGATTCCGCGGACGCGGCAAAAATACCTTTCGGTTTCCTGGTAGCAGCTGCAACGACCTCTAGCCACACGGCTGGAAACTCGTACCTGGATCTACACACGAATACATGTTCAGGAAAGGGCGTGAGTACACCACAATTGGTACCCAGTAAGTGCCAAGCCTAACCCCAATCAAGTAGTGAGGAGGCGCGGTTAAGGTTCTATTAGGTTCATAAATAATAGAGTTTAAAACAGTGTGAAAGATAAGTAAATTCTACCGCAAGCAATTAAAAAGGAATAATCTAAAACACAACGGTAAAGAGAGCCCTCGGCTAAGCACAACGTATCACAAAGTAGAATCTCTCAGGTTACGTCCCGTAGTTCCAAATATAAATATGAAGTATAGGGGGGGGTTTCCCAGAATACGTTTGTAGTCCCCAATTTAAATATGCAGTGCTGGGGGGATCTCCCAGAATACTTTCATGACCCAAAATCAAGGGACGAGACCGGCGCCTAACTGGATGAACCCAATGAAGCGGACTTGGATTGCCTTTCCTACCCAACGTATTTCCCCATGTTCATAATGTACATTTATAAGTGAAACAACAAAATAGAATCAAAGCATGCGTTTTCAACAATTAATCTTCCCAAAACATGCATTCTAAAATACAACACTCCCGATATGGGATCGTGATTACAAACGAGTCAGACAACTACCCAAAATACATATATACCACCCACATAATGTCTACAGAGCCTCTAAAGATACGAAGAAAAGTAAATAGACTTGTCGACAACAAGGCCCCCGCTATACCTTAAAGAACATAAAATATACAAAAGAGGACAACGTAGACTACACATGGCCCCGAAAGGATGTGGGGCTCACCAGGACTGTTGAGGAGATGAAGGAGGGAAACACTAACGGCAGAAGGAGCTTCCTGCTATAGAATCACCTACATCCATATGAAAGATGTAGCGCCCCCGGCAAAAGGGACGTTAGTACATGGAATAGTACCCGTATGTATGAACAAACTTTATTCTAAGTAGAATCAAATAGTGCACAGTATATAATACAGCCAGGGAAAACAAACAGGTACCATACAAAATTACAGAGAATCACAAATGAGGATTTCACAGTTATTATTTCAATTGTTCTCATGTTGCGGCGCGCAACCCGATACCATCGTACAATCACATTCCACCCTTATTTCTTCTTAACATACCATCCTTATTCCTCCTGTTGCAGCGTGCAACCCAATCCCACCGTACAATCACATTCCCGTTTTATTACTTTTCAACATATCATCCTTATTTCACCTGTTGCAGCGCGCAACTCGATCCCACCGTACATTATTTAGATTACAACAAAAATCAATAATTTAATCACGAAGATTTCTATCATCAAGCACATAAATTCATAACATTCGAACAACCATGTGCTCACAATAATCTTTACCATGCAGTGAGTCATGTACGGTATGCCATAATAATTTATCATAGTTAAATCAATCCACATTTACTCCCCAACATTTATAGCAACATCAACAAACAATTCAATCAGAAAGATTCTCATCATCAATAATATTCATTCGTAATAACCAAATAACCATATGAAATCAAGGCCACATAAATCATTACCAAACAGTGAGTCATCTACGGTATACCATAAACATATAGCTCAATTAGTTAAATCCACATTTCCTTTCCATTGTTTACTACAAAGCATTTAGCACTTAGATACATTCAACAATTGGATTCGTTATCATTTCTTTCGTTTGGTAGCACAACCTTTCATACCGAGATGTTCAAGCACATAATGAGTTTTGCACATGATAGAGTAAGCACAAGGAATCACCCTTTTCACAATCTCACATAGCATGGTGGCATGGAAAATCAACTAGGAAAATCAGAGAATAGAATCTTACGTCTCAACACATTAGAACAATCAATTCACATACGCATAAGCCAAGGACTCATACCGAATTCTCGGACACCAACAAGACGACTCTACAAAGATTAAAGTTAGCCATACATACCTCGAGTCGGAATTTCCCTACAATATCTATTCTCAAACCACCGGACCTTCTTCTAATTTACAAGATGACATGATTAGACTTAGAGTTAGAAATCATGAACATATTTGGACATTTTATAAAACACTATGTGATCCCTTGGATTAACTAAACCCTTTTTAGTGAAAGGCTACTCTAACTTGCTTCCCTTTACTAGATTATGGAACACTATTCACATGCATGCAAGGTATTAACTTTCATTCTCAAGAACCAACCTATGTGTATTTTATTCTTAACTAAATTATGAGAATTTGGGGGAATAGGGTGAAGACATACCTCTTGTGGTGAAGAAGACAACGACTACTCGAAGATTTCCAGGCCTGAATAGAGGTGGTGGACTGATTTGATGAAGAAGATGACTTTCTCTCACTAAACTCACTCTCCCTTCTCTCTATTTTAGTCAGATAGATGTTAAAAATGAAGGGGAGGGGTGTTTTATTAAACTATGGGTCGGGTTTTAAAATTAGAATTTAAAAGCCTCGAAGCAGAAAATGTGGTCCGCATTTGTGTCGCATAAATGGCCCTCAGCTGGGCCAAAAAGGAAAGAAGGCTGCCCAGGTATGTTACCACTATGAGGTCTGCATACCTGTTATGCGATTGCATAGTGCGTCGCATAACTACCTCCACAAGAATCAAGGTGCAAGAATGTGACAACTATGCGGTCCGCATTCCTGTCGCATAAATGGCCCTCAGCTGGGCCAAAAAGGAAAGCAAGCTGCCCAGGTATGCGACCACTATGCGGTCCGCATACCTGTTATGCGATCGCATAGTGCGTCGCATAACTCCCTCCGAAAGAATCAAGGTGCAAGAATGCGACATCTATGTGGCCCGCATTCTCAAAATGCGATCACATCTTCGGCCGCATAACTGTCCTTGAAATGGACAACAACTGTCCAGGTATGCGACCACTATGCGGTCCGCATACCTGATCTGCGATCGCATCGTGGACCGCAGATCCGCAAAATTCTGGGAAATTATATATGTTATGCTCGGGGGTACTTTTTACTCAAAAAGGCTCGTTTTTAAGAATTTCTACAGTTATAACAACACAGGGGCCTATTCGGGCATTATTTTAGACATGAAGTTTTACGGGATTTTACAAATACGTCTGTAGTCCCCAAAATAAATATGCAGTACCAGATGGGATCTCCTAGAATACGTATGTAGTCCCCAATTTAAATATGCAATGCTAAGTAAATGACATGTAATTATTAATTTTATCAGTTCATCTAAACATAGGTAGGAAAGCAGGGAAAGACTAATTAAACATGGCGCACATAGTGTCAATTAGGAAATCTAATACGAAACATATAAGAATGCTTCCCTAACATAAGATAAACAGTTAAACACATTGAAGCAACGCAATAGGAGGAAAGAAATTTATAATATTTTGAAGGAAAGTTGGGATTTGCAAGAATGGCCCGTGTACGTACTTGTTACCTCACGTACACGACGCCCACACAACAGTTTATGTCAAAAACAACCTAAGGGAAAGTCCCCAACACAAAGTTAGGAAAGACACTTTAAGAAATTAATTCGAAGCTAATACGCGAAATTAGTAAAATCGCCCCAAAAGTCCCTCGAGCAAGTCTCGGAATCGGGTAAAAGTTACAAATTCCGAACACCCACTCACTCGCGAGACTAACCATACCAAATTTACTCAAATCGGATACCAATATTTCGATCAAAACTAGAAAAAACTCGGCCTAAGAACATTACTCAATTTTTCCCCAATTTTCACCCAAAATTCCAAATTAAAGGATGAAATTAAGCAGAGATTCGTGGGAATTAATCAAAACCGAGTAAGAATTACTTACCCAAAATAGCTAGGTGAAAATCTCTCAAAGAATCACCAATCCCCGAGCTCCAAAGTTCAAATTATAAAATTTGGCTAAAACCCTTGATTTGGGACTTTTAAATTCTACCCACGTAAGCCTTCACTTCGATCGCGGAAGCCCAGCCACGATCGCGAAGAGCAAAAACAACGCGCCTCAGATTACACTACGCGAACGCGGGAACCCGTCCGCGAACGCGATGCTTTAACTCCCTCATACCTACCCGATCGCGGTTGACTTCACGCGACCGTGTAGAGAAACACTTAATTCCACTGTTGCTTTATTTCTTCTACGCGAACGTGACCTATCCCACACATTCGCAATTAACATCATGCCTAACCTACGCGATCGCGTCCCAATCTATGCGATCAAAATTAATTAATCCCACTGTCCCCAAATTTGTTCTGTGCGATCGCGATGAAGGAAATCTTGTTGCACTCACTCCAGCAAACAAGCAATCAATTAAAGTCTAAAAATGTCCCGTTGAGCATCTGAAACACACCTGAGGCCCCCCGGACCTCAACCATACCCACCAACCAGTCCTAATACCTCATTCAAACTTAGTTGAGCCTTAAAATCATATCACATAACACCAAAAACAAAAATTATACATGAATTCAAGCCTACGAACTTGGAATTTTTTAAAAATACAAAAATAATGCCGAAACACGTCAAAACTAATCTGAATGACCTCAAATTTTACACAGGGGTCACAAATGAAACTACGAACCTACAACCGCTTTTGGAATCCCATTCAAAGCCCGATATCAAAATTTCACCTATCGGCCGAAATCGTCGAAAATCTAAGTTTCTCCAATTCAAGCCTAAATCTACTATAGACCTCAAAAACACATTTCAGACGCACTTCTAACCCCAAAATCACTCAACGGAGCTAACATAGTCAACGAAATTCCATTCCAAATCTGTCTTCACACAAATGAATATGCGCTCCGATTTATAAGACTTAAACTCATATTTATGGACTATGTGTCCCAAAACTCTCCGAAATCTACAACTAATCACTCCGGAAAGTCCCAAAAGTAGAAACAAACGAGGGGAAAGTAGTTATTAGGGTATTGGGGTTCTAACAGTCAAAACGACTGACCGGGTCGTTACAACTTGCCCATTTCCTTCTAATTAATTTTGAGTAATATAATTTGGGGATGGGAAAGATTAATTAACAAAAACTTGAGGCTTTAATTCTCCCTTTATAAATTATAACTAGGGATAGGATTGAGCTATTTGTAGACATATTCATGTGGGCTTAATCTCTTAATTATTTTAGGGATAATTCAATTAGAAAGTTTTGTTAGCCTTCAGAAGAAGCTTATATATAATTATTACCCGAGGCTAATTAACATAAACTCGCTCATATTTGTAAAATTGTGAAATACATTAGATTGGTACTTGAACGTAATTCCCCGTGCATCCATACTTGTAGGCATTGATCAGTTTACTTGCTTTCTATGTTATTTTGCATTTAGATATAAATATTTTCTCAAAATCTTTCTAAGTGTTTGTCTTAGCGTAATAAATGATAATTATCTTACACGCCTAATCTCCTACTCATTTTTCGTTGTGGGAATTGATCCCGACTCATAGTTGGGTAAATTATATTACATGAGGTTGTGTCCATTTACTTTATAGTAGTTGATTTGGACGTCATCAAAATTGGCGCTGTTGTCGGGGAACAATTTGGCATATTTATGTTGTTTGAGAAATAAGTGTACTTGCTTCTGTCCAAACTTGTGAACATTTGTGTAATTATTTTCTTATCTTTGTTTATCGTCTTGTTTGTTTCTGGTTTATTTTATTAGTTTTTCTAAATTGCACCATGTAATGAAAATTTGTCGAATGGTAATCATATATTGATGACCCTTGTCCTTATTGTGGAGGAGCACGCTCTTGGCAAAATTGTTTAAATTTTTCCGGGGGCGAATTGTGCACGCAGTCTCAAACCCATGAGTGGAGTAATTGTTATAAACTTGGTCGTCAAAATGGTCATTAGGATCATTGTTCTTAATTATACTTCCCTCGCCCGAACCCCCACTATGTTAATTCTACTTTTTGTGATGACAAGTATAGGTATATGGAAATGGAATAAATTGAGCACGGTCGAAATAGAGAGTTCAAGCTCATGATGAAATGCCTCTTTGAAGGAGGAGACAAAGAGCAAAAGGCCTTGGACGAACTTTTGGAAAATAGTCTCCAAAATGAATTGACACTTGAAAGGTTGAACTTACAAATGGGAGAAATGCTTGAAGCTTTAGATCTCCGAAAATCCTCGGAAGTTAATGATAGACAATAACCTCCCTTATATGTTGAAGACAAAAATCCTTCCTTGGCACTTGATCAAAACCAAGAAGAACTATCAAATTCTCAAAATGAGATGATGATGCTCATGTTGGAGGCCATTCTTGAAATGAGGAGAAGCACAACTTGGCACTCGAGGACTTGAAATAAGTCTTGACTCAAAATGAACAGAATATCCACACTAGGAAGATCATATGAAAATATTGGTTGAGGATCACTATGCCCACCAACTGGAGAGTGTGGAAAGAGATGAAGAAGAGTCAGGATTCGAGGAAGAAAGTGAGATTTATTTAGAGGAATCAAGAATTGAACATCCGCCAACTGACTCTAGTCCATGGAAGTGGGAATATTGAATTAGAGTCAATCGGTGTGATTGAAAATGTGGTTGAGATTGACTCTAGTCTGGGAGAAAAAGAGAATGTCAAATCCGGGAAGAATTGCAATTTAAAGACTCGAGATCGCTTTTTAAGCATTTTTCAACTTTGGAATTGCATAGTGATACGAGAATTTAGTCATGCGAATCAATGGAAGTGAAAAGAAGAAAAACAAGAGTCATACATTTTGCAATTTGCATATGAAAGATCTCAAAATGACATTCCTCTAGATAAAGCCAATAAATGCAAAATGAAGAAACTAAAGTTTGGCTTGATCATCTATTTACTACCCCTCGTTGCTCGTGGTCACAAGAGTGATTCCTAGTTAGGTGACAAATTTATATCGTCCAAGTGGCAAGAAAAATTTTAAAGTTGATTCGCGTCGTGCCACGCCGTTAAATACGACGCTTGGTGGGAGCCAACCCATCGTTCTCGAAATGTTTAGTCATTTTTGAAATTTTATTTTTTAGAATAGCTTATTATTTTATTTTTGACTAATATACCAAGTTCACAATATTTGGAGTTGATTTGAGCAAATCGGGGTGACTGGACACCAAAAAAAATAACAGTAGATGAAAATTGCAGGAAACTGTTAAACTTTGCGATCGCATAAAAAGATGTGCATTCGCGAAAAACAAAATCTTTCTATCCTTACGCGATCGTAGTAACAGAAAAATGGTCACGTCGTTTTGGACACCCACTTCTCCCCAAACTGGGTATTGACACGTGATCGCGGTTAACAAGCAAGTTCCAAGGATTTAAACACAGAAAAAAAAAGGACACCCACTTTGCCCAAAACTAAGAAACAAATGTCTCCTACTCCCCTAACCCCTGGAAACCATATTCAACCATCATCTTCTTCAATTCGATTTCGTCACTCACTTTTCATCCACAAGGTAAGTGGATTTCTCCCTTAACTCTCACTTTTTCCAATTTTTGTTGTGAAATAGTAGAAGGGCATCCATATTTTCAAGGTCTTAGGGCTTGAGTTTTATTATCCTTTTCAAACGAGAATGTTGTGTGATTTGCATGCTTGTTTCCTGTGAGAGATTGGTTGAGAGTTTGAGTGATGTTTTGTTAAATTTTGGGGTAAAGATTCCATGTGTCAATGGTGTTAAGATGCTAAGAAAAATGGTGCACACGAAATGTTTGATGAAACTCCCAAATGAGTTGTTACTAGGCGAGGAAGAAGCCCATTGCGATCACAATGCACAATTCTGCGATTGCGTATGTCTAATTCTACTGAAAACCAAATTTGTCTATTGTTATTGTGTATTCCCCTCTGCGATCGTGTAGCTTAGTGTATACGGTCGAAATCGGTAAGGCCAATTTGTACGTCGGGCACACAATAAGGCGGCGTATTGGCGTTATTCTCGGGTTATGATCCGAAGCCCGATATCAGGCATTCCCACGATCCAACCTCGAGGTAGTACAAGTTGGGGATCGACGCAAGAAGCCACCATAGAGATCAAGGCAGGCAGATCTGTGACAAAGTACAATATCATACTTGAGCATTAAATAGCAGTATCAATCGTGAATCTTGGCAATAAATGCTGATGTACTATGTTTCAACCCTCACTACTATAAAAAGGGGATCCTTGTCATTTTGTATTGGAAAAGAACAAGATATTGAATACAAGACACAAGAACATTCTCTGCTTTAATATCGAACATCCTATATTCCTCTTTATTAGCTCATTTACTTGTATTTACTGCTTTCTTTTACTTGTTCTTCATTTATTGCTCATCATTGGTCATAAACAGTGTATCTCAAGGCCTGCAAGTTTGTTATAGCTCCATCGACTATTCGACCTAGGCCCGGGCCTCAGTCTCAGGGACCCTTGAGGTCGACATTGAGCCTTCGACCTAAGGCACTCTGGTTTGCTTTCCTTTAACTGTTGATCATTTTCTCACTGTCCTGTCCTGACACATTTAGCTGTTATCATTCAATAACTGGTATTAATCAATATCACGTAGTCTGGTCAAGCAGTAATCTCTCCACCAAGTCTTGGCGGTGCCAGAAAGACGAAATGTAGCAAAATCAACTCCATTGGATTCCACAATGCCCATGTTCTGAAGAACCACATAAAAGCTGTCTAAATAATCCTGGGGATCCTCTGATGGTGCACCAGTAAATGTGGTAGTAAATAATTTGGTGAACCGATCCAACCTCCATAGAGCATCTGCGGACATGGCTGCTCCCTCAGCTGCTGGTGCCACAATGCCGGACTGAACTACTCCGGTCGTCTGAGGTGCCGGAGTCCGCAACTGAGTGGTAAACTGCTCTGGCGTATGAATAGCAGGAGTCTGGGTCCCTCCCCCAGCCTGATATCCAGATGGTGCATTAGGAAGAAGACCGGCCTGAGCCACGCTCTTCATGAGTCCCACTAAGCACACTAGAGCGTCCTGAAGTACTGGGGTGGCTATGAACCCCTCTGGGACCTGAGTCGGTCCAACTGGGACTGTCGGAGTAGGATCCTCACTCTGCCTCGGCCTGTGGGTCCTCTACTGGAGCTGTTGTCCTAGCTCTGCCTCGGCCTCTAGCACGGCCTCGGCCTTGGACCCTCGTAGGAGTTTTAATAGGAAGATCAGGTTGCTGGTCAGTCGATGATGAAGCACGCGTTCTCGCCATCTGTGAGAGAGTAAAATAGAGACTCAATTAGCATTCAGAATTCAATTTGCACGACAGAGAATGAAAGATGTGAAGTTATTCCAAACTTTGCAGCCTCTGGGGGATAAGTACAGACGTCTCCGTACCGATCCCTCAGACTCTACCAAGTTTGTCCGTGAGTTGTGAGACCTAAGCAACCTGGCTCTGATACCAACTTGTCACGACCGAAAATCCCACCTTCGGGCCATGACTGCGTCTAACGTTGAACCCGCCAGACAAGACAACGTTCGAAGTGAATAAAAACTCATTAACAACAAATACGAACAAGATAACTAAGGATTCAATGGCCCACCGTATGAAACATAAATAAATAACCAAAATATAACATATCAGTTTCGAGATACAACCCGTATACAAAATCCCAGAACTGGTGACACATACTCACGGACTATCTAGGAGATTACTACAAACAAAAGGTCTGAAATGAATACATAAAACTGTCTTTGAAATACAAAGTAAGACAGAGCTGAAAGTGGAAAGTAGAAGGTGACGTCAAGGCCCACGAACGTCTGCGGGTCTAACTCGATGTCTCCCGTATGAACTGATGAGATGCTCCGACCGTTAGTGGCCACCGGGTCCGGCTGCGTAGTCTGTACAACATAAAGAAGTGCAGATGTAACATCAGTACAACCAACCCCATGTACTGAGTAAGTGTCGAGACTAACCTCGGCGATGTAGTGACGAGGCTAGGACCAACACAACATATGTACCTGTGCAATTTTATATAATAGCAGGAAAAATCCTTATATGTGAGTTTAAGCTTTAGAAATGGGGTTGTAGTTGGAATTGTGTGAAGACGGACCCGGAATGGAATTATGTTGACTCTGTTAGCTCCGTTGGGTGATTTCGGGTTAGGAGTGTGTTCAGAATGTATTTTCGAGGTCTGTAGTATATTTAGGATTGAATCGGCGAAAGCTAGAATTTTGGCGATTTCGACCGATAGGTGAAATTTTGATATCGGGCTCAGAACGGGATTCCAAGAGTGACTGTAGGTTCGTTGTGTCATATAAAGACCCGTAAAATTCTATGTCTGGAATAATGCCCGAATAGGTCCTTGTATTTTTATAACTGTAGAAACTCTTAAAACAAACCTATTTTGAGTAAAAAGTACTCCGAAACTTGAAAAATAAAATTTTCCAGAATTGTGATTTTATGCGACACACTATGCGATCACGTAACGTGTATGCGGACCGCATAATGGTCGACTACCTGGACAGGCTACGGTCCAAATTGAGGACAACTATGTCTCCCAGAATGTGATCGCATTTTGGGTATGCGGACTGCATAGTTGTCGCATTCTTGGCCCACGATTCTTGCGAGGAAAAATGGATTCTAAATTTATACCGTCCATTTGTTCATATGTGACGACACGCTGAACTAAAACAAAAAGCTTTTTCTTTCTAGGTGTAATCCGTTTGACATAGATCCAAATTTTCACCTTTTTGGATACCTTGGAATTTCTTTTTCCTGTTCTTGGAGGTTATGCGATCGTATAACAGGTATGCGGACCGCATAGTGGTCGCATACCTGGGCAAATTGTTTTCCAATTTTTTCCCATTTGGGGGGCCAACTATGTGACAAGAATGTGGACCGCATAGCAGGAATGTGATCGCATTCCTGACCACATTTCTGTGTCGGGGCTCCTATTTTCTAATTTTTAAAACCCGACCCCCTGTTTAATAAAACACCCCTCCCCTTCAATTTTAAGGAATTCCTGAACAAAATAGAGAGAGGGGAGAGAGGGTTTTTGAGAGAGAAAGCTCTTTCTTCATCAAATTGATTTTCCAAAATCACTCAGGCCGGGGAATTTCGAGAAATCTTCTTCTTCATTATAACAGATAAGTCCCCACCCCATTTCCCTTAAAATTTAAAATTTTTTTTTGGTTAATAGTAGAACTCCCCTAAATGGGTTCTTGAAGATGAAAGTGAAGAACCTTGCATGTATGTTCATTTATTTTCACAAACCTGTAAAGGGAAGTGGGTTAGAGTAAATAATCACAAAGAGGGGGTTGGTAATCTGAGGGATCTCATATCATTCGATAAATGCCTAGGCGAGTTCGAATAGTGTTCATGATTCCAAATTCTAAGATGAATGTGTTACATTAGGAATTAGATTGACGTTGCTTGACGGTCCAATGATTTGGGACTAGGAATATGTATGGCTAACTTTAACTTTTGTCGAATCCTCTTTTTGGTGTCCGAGCATACGTTATGTGTACTTTGTTTGAAAATAGATGTAGCGCCCCCGACAAAAGGGACGTTAGTACTATGGAATAGTACTAGTATGTATGAACAACCTTTTCCCTAAGTACAATCAAGCAATACACTGATAAGAGACAGTTAATGGAACCAACAAGTATTGCATAGAAACAGAAACAACCAAAGTCAAGAGTTTCACAGATTCTCCTTTCAACACCACTATATTCAAGAGTTTCACAGATTTCATTTCAACACCACCATATTCAAGAGTTTTACAGAGTCTCATTTCAACACAACCACTTTCCATCTTTATTACCTCAGTCACCCTTATTACCTTACCCACCCTTATTACCTCATCCACCTTTATTACCTCGTGTTGCGGCGTGCAACCCGATCCCACCAGACAATCATATTTCATAAAAACAATCACTAACAATTAAATCACAAGGATCTTCATTACAAGGAACACAAGTTCATATCAACAATTCGCTATGTGAAATCAAGGCACAATGACTCTCACTAAGCGGTAATTCATGTACACGGTGTTTCCATAATCGTTCAACTCAATTACATCATTTCACAATACCCTTTTTCATTACTTACCACGCACGTTTTTTTAGCCATTATATAAATTCCCACACTCGGGCACATTAACATTCTTTCATTCATTAACACATACTTTCATATCTGTACCCTAGAGCATTTACGAGCTTTGCACATAATAAGATAGGCACAACAAACCACTTTTCACAATCGCAACTAGCATAGTAGTCAATAAGAAATTCAGGCAGTGAAGTATTATGCATGTAGGTGGTTCCATAGCAGGTAGCTCAACCCGCCGTTAGTGGTGCCTCCTCTTCATCTCTTTATCAGTTTTGGTGAGCCCCTCTTCCTCCCGGGGCCGCGTGTGGATTATACTATCCTCTTTTGCTAGTGTTGTAAAGGTATATCCGGGGCCTTGTTGCCGGCAAGCTATGTAAAACTCATAAGAACTCTTAGAGGCTCCGTAGACACTGTGTGGGTTGTATATGTATATTGTGGGCGATAGTTGTACTCACTCATACTGGTGGACCGCAAATCAGAAATGTTATATGTAACTTGTATATTTTGGAGTATCTATTGTTGAAAACTAAAAGAGGAAAAATGGAATTATGTTGTAAAGTGTACATTGAATCTAAATTGGCTAACTCATATGGAATAATGTACGTTATGAACATGGGGTAAAACGTGGGGTAGGCGTCGGTCTCGTCCCTCGGTTTTGGGGCGTGACAAACTTGGTATCAGAGCCTAAGGTTTTAAAAGTGTCCTAGGATGTCTCGGAGCCGTGTCTAGTAGAGCCCTTCTTATCGGTGTGTTGTCGACCACATCTATAAGTAGGGGGCTGCATGGACATTTAGGAAAATACCCTTTCATTGTTACTCTGTATCGTGCGATTAAGTGAAAGGTGAGAATATATTTATCTAACTTGCACATTGTCCAAATTTTCAGTAAATGGCTCCCAAGAAGAGAGCTCTACTAGGCCTAGAGGCCAATGCCACCCAAGTGTGTCCATAAATATTTTATCTGATGGTGCGGGTGAGAATGATTCCCCGACCTTGAATCTGTCTGACCTTTCCGTGCCAGGACAGTCTATTTCTATTCCTGCTCCAGCAGAGGGTACTGAAATCCCTCCCGCTGATGTTCCTGATCCTTCCTCAGTCCCAACTTCCGGTCCCAGCATTTCTGATGGGGACCTTAGGGGAGCTATCCAGATATTGACTCAATTAGTGGCCTCCTAGGCCCAAAGATCACAGGCTGCCCCTGCGGCCTCTAGCGACCAAGGGGATTCTTCAGGTTCTAGGGTCAACCAGTTTCTGCAGTTAGCCCCTCTAGAGTTCACAGACACATACCCAGAGGTCGATCCTCAAGATTTTGTAGATGAAATGTACAAGACCCTTCGGGTTATGTAGGCTACTGAAAAAGAGGGATTTGAGTTAGCTTCCTATAGTCTAAAGGGAGCAGCATATTCGTGGTTTGAGATGTGGGAGAGTTCCCGTCAAGAGGGGAGCCCTCCGGCAAGGTGGGTCGAGTTTGTAGATGCTTTCATGGATCATTTCTTGCCTGCCGAGGTTATGGGAGCCTGCGCTGCAGAGTCTGAGGTCCTTAAGCAGGGCCATACGAGTGTGGGAGTACCATATGGAGTTTGTGCGCTTGTCCGCGTATGCTACCCACATGATGCCGACTATGGAGGCCAGAGTTCGTCGGTTTGTCCAGGGCCTTGGTCCCTCAGTTGTCAATGAGGATGCTACAACTGCTTTGCATTCGGATATGAACTATGGTAAGATTGTGGGTTTTGCCAAGGCTACGGAGGCCCGGAAATTGAAAATAAGAATGGAGAGAGAGGGTAGAAGTAGGGCCCGGTCAGAGGGCCACCCTGGGAGCTCAGTTGGAGGTGGGAGATCAGCCCTTGGGAGAGGGTCATTAGGGCCAACTCAGTCCTATGCTCAATCCTCAGCCAGTGCGCCGCCATCAGGGAACAGTTATCAGCAGGGAGGTCGCTTTGGTCCCGGTTCAGATAGTAGGAGGTTCCACCAATCAGGTCGTTCTGGTGGGAGGTTTCAACAGCAACGGAGGGCCCCATGTCCTAAGTGTGGGAGGTTCCATTCTAATCCATGTTACTTGTATATCCAGTATGCTACAAATGTGGAGTGAGAGGTCATATCCAGTGGTATTGTCATGCGCCTAGTTAGGGCACCGGTAGGGGAACTACTTAGCCGTCCAGTTCTTCCGCCGCTACATCTTCAGCATGCCCTCCAGCTCCAGCAGCGTGCAATACCGCTAGAGGTAGAGCACGGGGTCAAGGGGGACCAAGTCAGTTCTATGCTTTGAGTGGTCGCCTGAGTGCGGAGGCTTCTCCAGATGTTTTCACAGGTATTCTGACTGTCCAATTGCTGGATGTTTATACTCTTATTGATCTGGGGTCCTCTTTGTCATATGTTACTCCATTTATTGCTTAGAGTTTTGGGATAGAACTCGAGTAGCTTTATGAGTCGTTCTCAGTGTCGATTCCAGTTTGTGATTCTATTACGGTCGCGCGAGTCTATAGGAATTGTGTTGTTACGGTGTGTGGTCGAGATAACACGGCCAATCATATTGAGTTCGAGATGTTATATTTTGATGTAATCATGGGAATGGATTGGCTTTATTCTTGTTTTGCTAAACTCGACTACTGAACAAGAATTATGAGGCTCGAATTTCCTAATGAGCCCGTCATTGAATGGAAAGGGGACGATGTTATACCGAAGGGCAGGTTTATTTCCTATCTTATAGCCTCCAAGATGATCAGGAAGGGATGCATCTATCATTTGGTCCTGGTTGCGGACACCACTTCAGAGGTTCCTGCTCCCGAGTCTGTGCCGGTTGTGAATGAGTTTCTTGAAGTGTTTTCAGATAAGCTTCCTAGAATTTCGCCAGATAGAGAGATCGATTTCAGGATTTATGTATTGCCATATGCGCAACCAATATCTATTCCACCTTACAGAATGGCGCCAGCAGAATTGAGAGAGTTAAAGGAGAAATTGAAATATCTATTAGAAAAGGGTTTAATTCGGCCAAGTGTGTCGCCTTGGGGCGCACCGGTTCTTTTTGTCAGAAAGAAAGATGGATCGCTTCGAATGTGTATTGATTATCAGTGACTCAACAAGGTCACCATCAATAATAAATATCCACTGCCTCGGATAGAGGATTTGTTTGATCAGTTGCAGGGTGCTAGGTTCTTCTTAAACATTTATTTACGGTCAGGGTACCACCATTTAAAGATAAGAAAGCAGGATATTCCTAAGACCTCCTTCAGGACTCGTTATGGGTACTTTGAATTTCTGGTAATCTCTTTTGGGCTAGCCAATGCCCAACAACTTTTATGGATCTTATGAATCGGGTTTTCAAGTCGTTTCTTGACTCCTTCGTGATAGTCTTCATTGATGATATCCTTGTTTATTCGCGAAGTCAGGAAGATCATGCTAATCAACCTAGGGCGGTTCTGCAGACTCTTTATCAACACCAATTCTATGCAAAGTTTTCAAAATGTGAGTTTTGGCTAGAATCAGTCACCTTTTTGGGCCATGTTGTTTCTAGGGAATGGATTCAAGTTGATCCCCAAAAGATTGCAGCGGTAAAGGATTGGCCTAGACAAATGACCCTGACAGAGATTCGCAGTTTCTTGGGTCTAGCTGAGTATTATCGGATGTTTGTGGAGGGATTCTCTACTCTCGCCTCCCCATTGACTAACCTGACGCAGAAAGTAGTTAAGTTTCAGTGGTCCGGTGCTTGTGAAAAGAGTTTTCAGGAATTGAAGTCGAGATTGACTTCAGTACCAGTGTTGACTTTTCCAGAAGGTTTAGAGGGATTCGTGGTTTATTGTGATGCTTCGAGAGTTGGTTTAGGGTGTGTGTTGATGCAATGTTGTAAAGTTATAGCGTATGCTTCAAAGCAGCTCAAGAGTCACGAGAAGAATTATCCGACGCATGATTTGGAGCTCGCAGTGGTTGTATTTGCATTGAAACTTTGGCAGCATTATCTTTATGGGGTCCATGTGGACGTGTTCACAAACCACAAGAGTCTTCAGCATTTATTCAAGTATAAGGAGTTGAATTTAAGGAAGCGGAGGTGGTTAGAATTGCTCAAGGATTACGATATGAATATTTTGTACCATCTAGGAAATGCGAATGTGGTAGCCGAAGCTCTTAGTCAGAAATCCATGGGTATCTTGGCACATTTGGAGGCTAGTCAGAGGCCTTTGGCTCGGGAGGTTTATCATACGGCCGGTCTTGGAGTCTGTCTTTCCACCTCAGATGAGGGGAATGTCGTGGTGCTTTAAGCAGCGAAGTCTTCGCTTGTAGTGGAAGTCAAGGAAAAGCAATTCAGAGATCCAGCATTGATACAATTGAGTGAAGCAATTTTAAATCACAAAATTTCAGCTTTTTCACTCGGCAATGATGACGATGTCTTGAGGTGTCAGGGCAGACTATGTGTTCCAGATGTTGATAAGCTCCGGGAGAGGTAATGGTAGAGGATTATAATTGTAGGTATTTTGTTCACCCGTGTTCTACAAAAATGTATCACGATCTCTAGGAGATTTATTGGTGGGGTAGTATGAAGAGGGGTGTCCCGTACATTGTGGCTAGATGTCCGAATTGTCAGCAGGTGAAGGTCGAGCATCAGAGGCCCGGTGGGTTGATGAAGCTCATGTAAATACTTATGTGGAAATGGGAAATAATCAATATGGACTTCATGGTAGGGTTACCTCGCACTCAACGCAAGTTCGACTCAATTTGGGTAATAGTGGATCGACTCACGAAATCAGCTCACTTCTTACCAGTCAAGTCCATCGATACTACAGAACAGTACACTCAATTGTATATCAAGGAAATAGTTAGACTTCATGGCACTCCAGTTTCTGTTATTTCGGTTCGAGGGGCTTAGTTCACAGCTAACCTTTGGAGGCAATTTCAACAAGGTTTGGGTACTAAGGTAAATCTCAGCATGGATTTCCACTCGTATATTGATGGTCAAGTGGAGCGGACTATTCAGAAACTTGAGGATATTTTACGGGCTTGTGTTTGGATTTCAAGGGTAGCTGGGATGATCACTTGCCGCTTATTGAGTTTGCTTACTATAACAGCTTCCAGGATAGCATTCAGATGGCCCCATTTGAGGCATTGTACGGGAGGAGATGTAGGTCTCCGATCGAATGGTTTGAGGTCGGTGAGGCAGAATTGTTAGGACAAGATCTTGTGCACCAAACTATGGGAAATGTTAGAGTCATTTAGGAGAGGATGAAAACTGCTCAGATTTGTCAGAAATCCTATGCGGACGTTCGTCGTAAGGATCTAGATTTTCAAGTAGATGATTGAGTATTCATGAAGGTATCTCCCATGAGAGGGGTGATGCAGTTTGGGAAGAAAGGGAAATTGAGCCCTAGGTATGTCGGGCCGTATCAGATTGCTCAAAGGATAGGGCAAGTTGCGTATAGGCTGGAATTGCCACCTGAAATGTCATTAGTGCACCCGGTATTCCATGTGTCTATGTTGAAGAAAGTGGTTGGAGATCCATCCGCCATCGTTTCAGTTGAGACTATTGTGGTTAATGAAGAATTATCATATGAAGAGGTTCTGGTTGCTATTATTGATAGGCAAGTCCGTAGGTTGAGGAACAAATAAATTGTTTCAGTTAAAGTGTTGTGACAAGTCAACGAGTTGAGGAAGCCACGTAGGAAGCTGAGAATGAAATGACAGAAAGATATCCCCATTTGTTTGAACAAGTCTAGTAGTGATCGTGAGAACTGCCATCTCTAAGTGAATACACCTTTGAGTTTAATTTTTGGAAGAACGCTTCACTCTCCTAATTTCCTTATTATTGTAACCTCTCAAAGTTGTGACATATTTGTGTAACATTGTGATTGTTTGGGTAATGTGCAGCTCTTTGAAGTAAGCTAAAATTTTGTGCAATTCATGTGGTAGTTAGATTATATGCAAGTGGTGTAAACTGAATTATGTGCAATTGGTGGAGTAAGTGAAATTATGTGAAACTCGTGCGATGGTTAAATGATTAATAGAAGTGTAGATTGGTAATGATTAATTGAAGTGTATATGGCATGTGGAAGTAATTGAATATATACAAGTTGTTACAATAACTGCATTATGTAGCATTTAATTGGTTAAGAACATGTGTTTCGGGGGCTCTCTTACATGTAGATAGGACTAATTACAGAGGAAACTCTTGCAAAATTTTCAAAAAATATTGGAGTTAGTGAAAATGGGGGGTTGGCATAATGAGTTTTCAAAACCAAATGACTTTTCGATCCTCATTCAAGGACGAATGATTTTTAGGGGGGGGGGGGGATGTAAAGACCCGTAAAATTCTATGTCTGGAATAATGCCCGAATAGGTCCTTGTGTTGTTATAACTGTAGAAACTCTTAAAACGGACCTATTTTGAATAAAAAGTACCCCAAAACTTGAAAAATAAAATTTTCCACAATTGTGTTGTTATGCGATGCACTATGCGATCGCGTAACGTGTATGCGGACTTCATAATGGTCGCATACCTTAACAGGCTACGGTCCAAATTGAGGACAACTATGCGGCCCAGAATGCGATCGCATTTTGGGTATGCGGACCGCATAGTTGTCGCATTCTTGCCCCACGGTTCTTGTGAAGGAGGTTATGCGCTGCACTATGCGATCGTACAACAGGTATCCGGACCGCATAGTGGTCGCATACCTGGGCAGATTGTTTTCCAATTTTGGCCCATTTGGGGGGGCCAACTATGCGACAGGAATGTGGACCGCATAGCAGTAATGCGATTTCATTCTTGACCGCATTTCTGTGTCGGGGCTCCTATTTTCAAAATTTAAAACCCGACCCCCTGTTTAATAAAACACCCCTCCCCTTCATTTTTAAGGAATTTTTGAACAATATAGAGAGAGGGGAGAGAGGGTTCTTGAGAGACAAAGCTCCTTCTTCATCCAATTTATTTTTCAAAAATCACTCATGCTGAGGAATTTCGAGTAATCTTCTTCTTCATTCTAATAGGTAAGTCCCCACCCCATTTCCCTTAAATTTATGATTTTGTTTTTGGTTAATAGTAGAACTCCCCTAAATGGGTTCTTGAAGATGAAAGTGAAGAACCTTGCATGCATGTTCATTTATTGTCACAATCTAGTAAAGGGAAGTGGGTTAGAGTAAATAATCACAAAGAGGGGATCGGTAATCTGAGGGGTCTCATAGCATTTGATAAATGCCTAAGGGAATTAGATTGACGTTTCTTGACGGTCCGGTGATTTGGGAATAGGAATTAGAAGGGAACTTCGACTCCAGGTATGTATGGCTAACTTTAACCTTTGTAGAATCCTCTTATTGGTGTCCAAGCATACGGTATGTGTACTTTGTTTGAGAATGTGTGAATTGACTGTCCAATTGTGTTGAGGCGTAATACTTCACTCCCTGAATTTCTTGTTGACTACTATGCTAGTTGAGATTGTGAAAAGTGGTTTGTTGTGCCTATCTTATTATGTGCAAAGCTCGTAAATGCTCGAGGGTATCGATATGAAAGTATGTGTTAAGGAATGAAATAATGTTAATGTTCCCGAGTGTGGGAATGTATATAATGGCGAAAACAAAACGTGCGTGGTAAGTAATTAAAAAGGATATTGTGAAATGATGTAATTGAGTTGAATGATTATGGCAACACCATGTACATGAATTACTGCTTGGTGAGAGTCATTGTGCCTTGAGTCCACAGAGAGAATTGTTGATATGAACTTGTGTTCCTTGTAATGAAGATCCTTGTGATTTAATTGTTGGTGATTGTTGTTATGACATGTGATTGTCTTGTGGGATCGGGTTGCACTCCGCAACACGAGGTAATAAGGGTGGACAAGGTAATATGGGTGGACGAGGTAATAAGGATGGAATGTGGTTGTGTTGAAATGAGAATTTGTGAAACTATTGAATATGGTGGTGTTGAAATGAGAATCTGTGAAACTCTTGACTTTGGTTGTTTCTGTTTCTGTGCAATAATTGTTGGTTCCATTAACTGTCTCTTATCTATGTATTGCTTGATTGTACTTAGGGTAAAGTTGGTTCATACATAATAAGACTATTCCACAGTACTAACATCCCTTTTGTCGGGGCACTACATCTTTTATATGGATGTAGGTGGTTCCATAGCAGGTAGCTCAACACGCCGTTAGTGGTGCCTCCTTTTCATCTCTTCAACTGTTTTGGTGAGCCCCTCTTCCACCCGGGGCCGCGTGTAGATTATACTATCCTCTTTTCCTTGTGTTGTAAAGGTATTGCCGGGGTCTCCATCTCTTCAGCCGTAAAACTCCTAAGAACTCTTAGAGGCTCCATTGACACTGTGTGGGTTGTATATGTATATTGTGGGCGGTAGTTGTACTCACTCGTACTTGTGGACCGCAAATCAGAAATGTTCTATGTAACTTGTATATTTTGGAGTATCTATTGTTGAAAACTAAAAGAGGAAAAATGGAATTATGTTGTAAAGTGTACTTTGAATCTCAATTGGCTAACTCATATGGAATAATGTACGTTATGAACATGGGGTAATACGTGGGGTAGGAAAATCAATCCAGGTCCGCTTGACTGGGTTCATCCTGTTAGGCGCTAGTCTCGTCCCTCGATTTTGGGGCGTGACATGTCATTTATGACCAGTGTGAAAAATTTTAGGTCATTCGGACTAGTTCAGACGTGGTTCGGCATCGGTGGTGGATTTTGGAAATTTCATAAGTTCATAGGCTTGAATCCATGCATAATTGGTGATTTTGATGTTATCTGACGTGCTTTGAAGATTCGACCAAGTTTGAATGATGTATTAGGATTGGTTGGTAGGTTTGGTTGTGGTCCGGGGGTCCTCATGTGTGTTTCGGATGCTCAAACGGGCACTTTTTGCCTGAGGTGCTTGCTAGTTTTCTGGTTTTTAAAGTAGCAGTTATTTGTTCAATGCGATCGCATGAAAGGAACCGCGATCGCGTAGAGTAAATTTTGGGCCAGCTGGGTTGTGCTGTGCGATAACCTAGCTTGGGCCGCGACCGCATAGGGATGCTGGGCTGGACAGGGGAGAAATGGTTCAGTGCGTTCGCGTGTTATTTATTGCGAGTGCGTAAGTTTCGCCCCCAGCTCGAATCGCGAACGCGTGTGGGAAGGTTGCATTCACATAGGTGCGTGTGTGGACAGTTGGGTGCATTCCACGAACGCATGAGGTGTTCTGCATTCGTGTACTGCAATTTTGGAGGGCGTGTGCTTTACTCTATGCGATCTCATCTATTTGTTTGCGATCGCACTGTAGATTCACCTGGGCAGAATCTTAAAAACCCAAATCGGGGGTTTAAGCCATTTTTCACATTTTTGAACTTGGGAGCTCGAGAAGTGCGATTTTTGGGGAGATTTTCACCCGGGAAATTTGGCTAAGTGATTCCTAGTCGGTTTAGACTAATTTCCATAATTATACTCCCAAATGTGCCCTTTAAATTCTAATTTATGGTGGAAAATTGGTGAAACATTGGATAATGTTCCTAGGCTAAATTTTTTAGTTTTGATTGGGATTTTGATATCTGATTTGTGTAATTCTTATATGGTTAGACTCGTGACTAAATGAAAGTTCAGAATTTATAATTTTTACCCGATTCCGACATGTGGGCCCAAGGGACATTTTGGGCAATTTTCCTAATTCCGCGTATTAGCTTCGAACTTATTAGCTACTTTGATTCCTTAAAGTGATATTTACATTATGCAATCGAATTGAATAGATTAGGGTCATCCGGAGCCGGATACTCGTGGCAAGAGCATGGTGTTGAGTTGAGTAGCACAGTCGAGGTAAGTGGCTTGCCTAACTCTATGTTGGGGACTTCCCCTTAGGTTGTTTTTTATACTATTTTGTTACATAGGCGCCGTGTATGTGAGGTGACGAGTGCGTACACGGGCTATCGTTTCTAGATTCAATTTTTCCTATCCATGCCATAAATCATTTTACTTCTATTTCACTGTTCTACATGCTACCTGTGTAGTTTAAATTAGGAAGAAGCATGCCTACTTGTTTTACCGAAATTCCCTATTTGATACAATGTGTACCATGTTAGTTAGTCTTTATCTTGTCTTGTCTTCGACTCTTTTGCTGAACTGTTTAAATACACCGTCTTTGGCATTCATTCACATTGCATATTTAAATTGGGACTACAGACGTTTCCCCCTGTATTGCATATTTAAATTGGGACTACGGACGTGTTCCAGGAGCTTTTTCCCTGAACTGCATATTTAAATTGGGAGTACGGACGTATTCCGGGAGCTTTCCCCCTTTACTTCATTGCAAATTTACATTTGGAACTATGGGGCGTGTCCAGGAGATTCCACCGTGTGACACTCATGCTAAGCCAAAGGCTCCCTGTTACTGTTTTACTTTCAGCTTAATTGTTTATACTATTTCACCTTAGCTCCTTTTTATATCTTTCTATACTATTTTTAGACTATTTTTCTTATAAAAATATAGTAGAGCCTTAACCTAACCTTGTCACTACTTGACTGGAGTTAGGCTTGGCACTTACTGGGTACCAATTGTGGAGTACTCATGCCCTTTCCCGCACATGTTTTTCGTATGCATATCCAGGTACCAGCACTCCGTTTTGTGGCTAGGAGTCACTTAGCAGCTTCGAGGAGGCCGCGAGGTAATTCTACCGCGTCCGAAGAATCACACGAGTCCCCTTCTACTCTAGTATAGGCATAGATGACTTGTGTATTTCTGCTACTTCATTGTATAGAGCTACTTTTAGTATAGAGATTGTGACTGATGTGACATTCCGGGTTATGGGAAGTGCAATTGTACATGTCGAGCGGTTGTGTTATGTGTCTTCTTCTTCTTTTTTGTTTCTTTTATTATATTGCATTTATTTTCCGCAAAATTTAGGCTTACCTAGTCGTAAAGACTAGGTGCCGTCACGAGACCGTCTGGAGGGTAAATCGGGTCGTGACACTTCCACACTGCACTTACTCATTTCTTGTTATGAAATCTGGGTGTGAGCACTGCCCGGGATCCTTGAGGTCCTTAGGGAACTCTGACACACCCTGACATGAGAAAGGCTATGAAACGCTTTGGCATTTGAGGCTATGGAAAGTTTGATACTTGGTCCTGCTTCAGGTTCCCTACAATGTAACTTCTTCTTTTTCCTTTATCTATTAATGTAATTTATTCATCTGGTCTGTAATAATTATTGTAAACAGATATCGGGGTTGGCTAGTGAAATTGGGAGGGTAGCTATGTAGTTTTATCAATATTACTGGGTAGAAACCATGCCTTAGGCTTTTACATTCCCTATATCTGCATTAGAATCCATTCTTAGGACCAGAATATTCATTCAAACCATGAAAAACATGCATTAGATATAATGTCTTCAAGGCTTTCATGTTTACTACTTTAACGTACATCATGTCCTTAATTTATGCGTATGCTCACCACTTAGATCCTGCTCTTAGGATAATCAATGTAAACTGTTTCTACACGCGCATTCATAAATCATGCTTAACAACTCTGTAATTCTCTATGCATTTTAGAAATCATACTTTAGGAATCCGGTATATCCTGAAACTATGTCTTAAAATTTCTGCATCTATATGTGCATATTAGATACCATGCTTTAGGATTTCGTTTTGCTTAACCACACCTAGTTTAAACTATTGACTCATGAAAGATGTAAAGAAACAGTGCACATTTAATTGTCTGCTATTAATAAAACTATTAACAATCTCTGCATTCTCAGATTTACATCGCTTAGAACATCATGTTTTAGGTAAAACAACTCTTGATTTATTTTAACAATGCTGATAGTTATTACACGTAATTCCACGCTTAGGCAAGCCTTAGGTAATCAATCTTTTTCTAAAATTGGACAACTGTTTGATTGTGTTTACTGTTTAAAGACACATGTTTTTTAAATCAGTAGGCAAACTGATTAGGGCCCTGCTTCGGAGTTTATGGAATAAAGTTGCATATATATGTGCATTGGTGTCCACTTAGATATCATCTTTAATAAAATGTTCTTGTTTGTGTTTTAGATGTGCTGCCTGTGTGCATTATCTGTGGAGGTAAATCTGGGCCTCATAACTGATTTTCTGCGTTAGGGCACCTAGAGTTATTAACTCATGATACTAGTTTGCATTACCAGAGATTGGGTAAGGGCTTGAAATTATCCCAAGGGGAAGGTATTAGGCACGCCTCAGGATCCACAAATGTGGTTCCCGTCCAAATAGTTTACGTGAATTTGTAGAATAAGCAAGTAGCAAGTAATGGCTCAAATAAGAGGGGATTTCAAATAAGCATTGGAGTTATTAACTTTTGAAAGAACTAATAAAACATTTGAGATAAAGACATCCTAGGTGTGAAACAATATGGATCACATCAATGCAATACCCGATAGACACTCCTCAGAGAGGGGATACACGTAGTATTAGTGCACCGATCGTCATATCCATATTCTACCCTTTCCCGCCCCGTGAAGATAATTGAAGCGTGTGTTGGTCACGAACTCTATTGGGTTCTATTACCCGTCCCATCCTATCATTCCCGGAGGAAGCTAGGACTACTATCCTAAAAGAGGTGCTAGGCTGACCCCTAAGTTTAAAGGACAAAATTCTAAACGACAAGCAAAGACAATTAGGACTGCAAATATGGGGAAAAACAAATAGGAGCAGATATGAGGCCCAAGTATTCCTCCACAGGTTATACACATAATTAGCACGACTCAAACACAAGTAAGGCCTTTCTAACTTCAGGACCTAAGGCATGATGTCTAGGCGAGAATGCAATAACGAGGCAATTTAATTACTGATTTTAGAGAAGGAATTGTACCACATTCTAAAAACTGATTTTAGCCTGTTGTTAGTCAAACAGTATGCATAAAGAGATCTACTTTTAGTTTTAACAAGTTTAATACCTAAGGCTTGTCTAGACGTACCAAAAACTGCTCCAGTTATACTGTTCTAAGTGTCCAGTTCTAGAAAATAGTTGTTAAGCAGGGGTAAGTCTGTTTTAATCATTAACCATGCTAAAGAGGTGGGTGTTAGACAAATATGAATGCAATCCTAAAAGGCATGGTATCTTAATGCAAACAAGGTACGAAATGATGCGAAACCCACACATGATGTTCTAAATGCAGATGCGTTTCAGCGTCAGAACGTATTTTAGAAATATCCATTTGTTAACACATTTTGACGTAAAGCAGAACGTAGTAGTTAAACAGAAAATCCAATTCTTTGTTAGATTGCTAAATCTAATACATGATTTTTCTAGGCGTTCGTAGTAGTGTATGCAATGATGCAAAGTTTATTTTTTTTAACACAGGATTTTATCATAAGTAACATGCTGAAAATCATATCCTAAGGGACATGATTTCTAAATGCATGATTGATAGTGGTTAGTATTATTATTTAGCCGAGCAAAGCAGGATTTCTAGGTGATGCAATTATAAGAATGTTGAAGCAGTAATATTGTAACAACCACTTTTGTTGTTATTTGTCCTATGGACATGATTTCTAGTGGATATAAGTATGATGAGATGCTGAAAGAAATAAACTAATTATCATGGTATCTAATGCATGAGTGACATGTTATCCTAAGCATGGTGACTATTGCGCATATAGGAAAAGTAAACCAATAGGCATGGTTTGTACCCATACTTACAATATAGCATGCGTATTCCCCACAATCCAGCCCCAGAATAATTTTTACAATTAGTTATTACATACCAGTATTGCACGAATTACATATTTAAACAAGAAAATTAAGAAGTTACACTATAGGGAGCCTACTAATAGGCCCAAGTCTCCAAGTCCTTAATGCCATATGCCATGGCCTTTCAAAACCCGGGTGTGTCAGAGTTCCTAAGGACCTAAGAGGATCCCAGGCAGTGCTCACAACCAGGTACCCTAGCCAAGAATGAGTAAGTGTAGTGTAGGAATGCCAACCTTGTGTGTTAGAGTTCAGTGGATACTCAAATGGTCCTCAAAGTAGTGCTCACACGATGGGGGCTAAACTTAAGAAACTAGGAGTAGAGTGAGATGTGCTCATAATGGAGGAAGTTTAAGTAAAACTTGGTTGAAAAACAGTTTGAAAATAAGAGGGACTTTTTATAGAGATCAACTTTTCAGAATAAGGATTCAATTGTTGAAAAACAGTGTGCAAAACGAAATAAACAAAATAGGCATCAATAAGGGAACCAGGGTGGTCCAGCAATCACAAACAAGGGTGAGAGGTTTGAGGGACAAGTACACAACCTGTGAAGTAGGTAGCTTTACACATAAACACATAATTAAAAAAAAGGGTTTCTAAGGGTTCAGGGATATGACTAAGTGTCAAATTAGAGCAACATATCAACATAACAACTAACATTATGACTGAGTTAACATATTAGTCATAAGCATGGAGATACATATAAAGAGTTGAGGCTGAGTACAGAGAGACACATTGAGCATGCAAGGTAAAGTGAAAGTAGGCATGTAAAAGAGATTCAGAACTCTAGTTGCATGTAGAACAGTAGAAACACAAGTAGAAATATATCAGGAATACAAAGAACTAAACCATGAATAGAAATATATTGGTTTGGATGACTGAATCTTAAATCAGGACATACCAGTATGATGAAAAAAGCAGTAATGCAAACAGAGATAGGAGGCACAGTAGTCAGCCTTGGCTTACACCCGACTCACTCAAAGTAAATAGCAGGTAGCACAGAAGAGATAGTGAAAATTCTTTGTTGTGAAAGAGAGATTTTTTAACAGTGTATTGTTCGTGTCTGTGAGTAGCATAATTATAGAAACAACATCAATTAAACCAACCAGAGGTCTGGACTCTCTTCAATCAAGGATTATTGATTCAAACGGGTGTAAATTATGCTAAATAAGGAAAGAATCACCTAGAAGGCTGATTATACCATAATAGAGTAGTAAAGAATGTGGCATGTAATAAGGTCAAGTACATAGTATCTAAAATAAGGAAAATATATACTGAGTGCACTTATATGGTAAAAAGCATAAGTAAATTTTGAAAATTGGTCAAAGAATCACGGATGGGGACTAAAATCACAAGGAATCATTCTCAGCTAAGGAAAGTATCTCACAAACAAGAGGATCATTCCAATCAATACGGATTGTATGAACAAATTACAAATTCAAGGAGAAACCAAACTTAATTAAAGAATCATCTCAAGAATTAGAGATGCAAGCAAGGTAAAGTTGTAGAGATTTAGGGATTCGAACACGAATAAAATCAATTAGGCAAGGCAAGCAAAAGCACCACAGATTCGAGGCTAGCACACATTCAGACAAACCATAGGAATTAGAGAGTTGGAAACCCTAGTGACTACAATAGCAAAACCACACAAGTTCAGAGACAAAGCAGTAACGTTTGAACATGATAAAAACACAAATAACCTAATCAGAAAAACCTAATAGCAATAACAAGATAAAATCACAGAGAAGCTTAATCATTTATGAGAGATAAGTGTTTTTTGCATTTAAACAAACATATTAGTCATAGTTGGACTCAAAATTTAGGGCAAAGCTAGGGTTTTCAGTAAATTAAGTTAAAATTAAAAGAAACTTTGAATAATAGAAAGAATCATAGGATGGCATTAAAAACAGAAGCAAAAATCATTTTAAAAAGGGGTTATGAAACCCTAATTTGAAGACAAAAGATCGTTTAAAGTAGAAAGGTTATTTTCAGAGAAAAACATGTAAAAAGCTCCGTAATATACATAGATCTAAGGCAAATTTTGAAGAAATCGAAGAGATATCATGAGTTAGGGTTTCGTGGAACTCAGAAAAATAAGAAAAACATCAAAGATGTCGCCGGCGTTAGCCGGAAAAGGTCGTAGCTCTTACTCAGACGGCAGGAGATGGCCGGAAGTGGAATGAGGGACCATGAGAGGTGAGTGAACCGATCCAGGTTCGCCTGAGGGCCTTAGGGTGTCACTGGACCAGTGCAAGGTGAACAAATAACTAAGAGATGATGGGGTGCCATGGTTTGCGGTGAGGGAACCAGCCGGAGAAGATGAACAGGCTTCGTCGGAAGAGGGAAGAAAAGGGAAGGTTCTAGAGAGAACCAGATAGAACCAGAGAGAGATAGAGAGAGAATGAGAGGTGGGAAATGAAAGGTCGGAAGGGGGTAATTGGGGTTTTAACTATGGTAACACTGATATTTTATCAATGGCTCAGATCAGCTGTGGGGTTGGGCATGTAGTGATGGGTTTTGGGCTGGGTAGAGAATGGGTTAAAGGTCAGGTGGGTTGGGTTTAAAAAAATGGCTATAATTTTAATAAATGGGGCTAAACGTTGAATTCCCTTAAAATAAGATAATTAATTAATAAAAATAGTTAATAATTGTGTAAAAATATATTAAGACTAAATAAATGAAATTAAGGTGATTAACTAAATAAAAAATATAAAATAATCAGTTATTTATTTTAAAATTGTATAAAATGTACAATCGTGCTATAAATGCAAAAATTGTTGTAATTAGCTAAATAATGCCAATATTGGCTAATTTGTGAAATAATTAAACCTAATGGAATTAAATAGGATTATGAATAATATATTGAGCAGGAAAATGTCTTGAAATTATTTATAACACCATTTATGAATAATTATTGAATATGAAATATTTAGTAAAAAGGAAAATAATTGGATAAAAATATGAAAAATTATGGAGAAATAGCAATTATTATAAAGAGTGATTTTGAAGGTATATATACAAGTTTGAAAATAATTTGGGGAAAAATTGGGTATCAACAACTTCCCTTCTTTACTCGGAAAGGATGAAAGAGTTGTCGGGTAAAGATATGATTGCCAATTTTGACCGAGTGGAAATAGTATGAAAGATTTAGGCTGCACCCTGGCTTCTGAGCTGCCTACATATCCCTGGTTTTACAAAAATCAGGCCGTATCTAGTTCGGGAGTCACCGGCGAAGTATACCGGTGACGTTTTATAAGGACGGACGCAATGTGCAAGGCATGGTGAACAAAATGGCTTACGGGATAGTTAGGAGAACTGGAGCAGTCCGCTCCTACCTGGCTGGCTGTTCCTAGCCAAATTTCCTGCAAATGAATAACAAGCATATATTGTACGTAATTTAAACATGATGCAAATTCTCATTGGACTATGAATGCTGTCTTTGGACGATTGAGGATGAAGTCCTTAGACCATGATGTCCTGGGCCATGAATCGCTTGATGCGGGATTCGCAAGCTATGAAATGTTATTCTCGGGCCATAAAGACGGTGCCTCAGAACCATGATGCCTTTGAATAATGATATGCAAACTGATAAAAAAGATCCTCAGGCCATGACATGGTTTTCTCGGGCCATGAAGATGGTGCCTCCGAACGATGACGCCTTTGGATAGGTTGGCGATATTTTAGCCCATGAAAATGCAATAGTATGATGCTAACAAGACAGAGCTTAGTCTTGCAAATTAAAGGGGCAGAGATTAGCCCGAACGGGAGCGAAGTAAATAATGATAGAGATAGTGGTTGCTTTGAAAAGTAGAGGGGAGGCAGCGTTTAGCCTCGGAAGGCAGAATGATAGCCTTATTCCATGTAAATGAAAATGGAGACAGCGTTTAGTCTCGGAAGGCATAATTGTAGCCTTATGCAATGAAGATGCATATGGAGACAGCGTTTAGTCTCGAAAGGCAGAAAGGTAGCCTTATGCAATGCAAATGCAGATGGAGGTAGAGTTTAACCTCGCAAGGCAGAAAGCCTTATGCAATACAGATGTAAATGGAGATAGCGTTTAGTCTTGGAAGGCAGAAAGGTAGCCTTATGCAATTCAGATGCAGGTGGAGGTAGTATTTAACCTCGGAAGGCAGATTGGTAGCCTTATGCAATGTAGATGCAGATGGAGACAACGTTTAGTCTCGGAAAGCAGAAAGGTAGCCTTATGCAATGCAGATGCAGATGGAGGTAGCGTTTAGTCTCGAAAGGCAGAATAGTAGCCTTATGCAGTGTAAGTGCAGAAAACAAAAATACATATAGGAAATCTTAGCTGGTGATAAATAGCAGCGATATGATTATTGTGAGTATTGCGATAAGTGAAGTGCCGTTTGTGATGATAATAAATGTCAGCGTGTGCGACGAGCCTGAAGAGTGTGTCTTCGAGAAATGTGTGTTCTTCGGGAGGATAATATGTTTTGGGGCCTTTGCAATCTTTGTGCCTGCATCCAAAGAAAATTCGTGAGTTCTATAAGGGGAAAGGTTAGTTCACGTTCTCGCTGGCTTTACTTGACTTGCTCACTCGATCGTGATGATGATGTCGGTATCACTGGAGTAGCTTTTGCTAAAAAACTGTTTCAAGAAAATAAAATATTTTTTAGATGAACCGACGATCAGGACGCAGTCCGAGACATTGCAACCTCTTCTGCTATTGAATTTTGAGGGTCCTTCTCAAAATTCTGCCCCAGTTTGATCGGTGGATACTTCTAATTGTTGCTTGTGTGACAATTGGCTGAACTTGCTTCAGAATTTTGAGGGTCCTCCTCAAAATTCTGCCCCAGTTTCCAATTATGGGCGAAAATGAAAATTTTATTGAATTATGACCGAACCCATAGGGCTGCCTACGTATCCCCTCTTAAACGAGAATCAGGTCAGGCGTAGTTCAATCTACATTGTTGACAAAGCATAAGGAATTACACATAGTAGCGCTTGACTATATCTGAATTGATTGGTTTTGGTCAAACTTCTCCGTCCATTTCTGCAAGTATGAGTGCTCCTCCTGTCAGCACTCTGTGAACCATGTACGGACCCTGCCTGTTGGGAGAGAACTTCCCTTTGGCTTCATCTTGATGTGGAAAGATTTTCTTTAGCACAAGCTGCCCTGGTGTGAATCTTCTTGGCTTGGCTTTCTCGTTGAAGGCTCTGATCATTCTGTTAGGATATAGTTGACCATGACAAACTGCGTTCATTCTCTTTCCTTCTATGAGGGCTAGTTACTCATAATGGCTCCTTACCCATTCCGCGTCACTGAGCTCGGCTTCTTGTATAATTCTCAGAGATGGAATCTCAACATCAGCAGGAATAACAACCTCTGTACCATAAACCAGCATGTAGGGGGTTGCCTCGGTTGATGTGCGGACTCTGGTGCGATATCCCAGTAAGGAGAATGGTAACTTCTCATGCCATTGCTTGTGCCTTTCTATCATCTTCCTTAGTATCTTCTTGATGTTTTTGTTAGCGACTTCTACAGATCCATTCATCTGAGGTCTGTAGGCTGTGGAGTTCTTGTGTTTGATCTTGAATGTTTCACACATGGCTTTCATCGAGTCACTGTTGAGATTTGAGCCATTGTCAGTGATGATTGACTCTTGAACTCCGAACCGACAAATAATGCGGTCGCGAACAACGTCGGCCACAAATTTCTTGGTAACTGCTTTGTAGGAGGCTGCTTTGACCCATTTAGTAAAATAATCAATGGAAACCTTAATAAACCTATGTCCATTGGAGGTGGCAGGCTTGATTTGTCCAATGACGTCCATGCCCCAGGCGGCGAATGGCCATGGTGAACTTGTTGCATTAAGCTCACTTGGAGGTACCTTTATCATATCTCCATGTATCTGACAACGGTGGCATTTTCGGATGTACTGTATGTAGTCTGTTTCCTTGGTTATCTCGAAGTAACCAACTCGGAGTATCTTCTTTGCTAGAACAAAATTGTTCATATGTGGGCCGCAGGTCCTAGCATGAATTTCCTCCAATAATTTTGATACTTTTTTTGCGTCGACGCACCTTAATAACCCCAAATCAGGAGTCCTCCTATACAGGATTCCTCCGCTGTGAAAGAAATTATTAGACAAGCTCTGGAGTGTGCGCTTCTGAGTGGCGTTTGCAAGCTCTAGGTATTCTCCTTTTGCCAAATATTCCTTGACGTCATGGAACCAAGGATTTTCGTCTGCTTTTTCTTAGCCATGGGCACAGTAGGCCGATTGATTATTAATTTTCACTGGAATGGGATCAATGAATGTTTGTCTGGATGCTGAATCATAGATGACAAGGTAGCCAAAGCATCGGCGAACTCATTCTGGATTCTGGGGACATGCCGGAAATCTATCTTGGTGAAGCTCTTTATCAACTCCTGAACGTGATGTAGATAGGGTAGTATCTTGGAATTTTTGGTTGCCCATTCTCCTTGTACTTGATGCACCAATAAGTCTGAGTCACCAATCACTAACAGCTCCTGGACGTTCATGTCAATGGCCATGTTGAGTCCTAAGATACATGCCTCATATTCAACCATGTTGTTGGTGTAGAGGAACCTTAGCTTGGCGGATACCGGATAATGCTGACATGTTTCCGATATTAAGACTGCTCTGATACCAACTCCTTTGAAGTTTGATGCACCATCAAAGAAAATCCTCCAACTGTCGTAGGATTCTGCAATGTCTTCTCCAACGAATGATACCTCTTCATCAGGAAAATACGTTTTCAGGGGTTCGTATTCTCTGCCACAAGATTCTCAGCAAGATGGTCTGCTAATGATTGTCCCTTGACCGCTTTTTGAGTCACATAAATAATGTCGAACTCACTCAGCAGGATTTGCCACTTGGCTACCTTGCCAGTGGGCATGGGCTTCTGAAAGATGTACTTCAATGGATCCATCCTTGATATGACATATGTTGTGTAGGAACAGAAGTAGTGCCTCATCTTCTGAGCGACCCAAGTCAAAGCGTAGCAAGTGCGTTCCAGCAAAGAGTACCGGGATTCATACGGAGTGAACTTCTTGTTGAGATAGTAAATGGCTTGCTCTTTCCTTCCTATTTCGTCATCTTTCCCCAGAACGCAACTGAAATCTCCATCCAGTACGACAAGGTAGAGTAGTAGGGGTCTACCTGGCTCAGGTGGTACCAAGACCGGCGGTGTGGATAAATACTCCTTGATTCTGTCGAAAGCTTTTGGACAATCCTCGGTCCAATTAGTCGCAATGTCCTTCCTTACCATTTTTAAGATCGACTCACAGATGACTGTAGACTGTGCTATGAATCGGCTGATGTAATTGAGCCTCCCCAAGAAGCTCATAACATTTTTCTTGTTCTTTGGCGGTAGTAGTTCTTTAATGGCTTTGACCTTTGACGGATCCAATTCTATTCCCCGGTGGCTCACAATGAATCCCAGCAACATCCCAGCAGGAACCCCGAATGCACACTTCACGGGGTTCAACTTCAGATTATATTTTCTCAACATGTTGAAGAACTTTCTCAAATTCTCCATGTGATCAGCAACTTTCTTTGATTTGATAATGACGTCGTCCACATATACCTCGATCTCTTTGTGAATCGTGTCATGGAATATTGT
This sequence comes from Nicotiana undulata, assembly GCA_005239495.1. NCBI lineage: Eukaryota > Viridiplantae > Streptophyta > Magnoliopsida > Solanales > Solanaceae > Nicotiana > Nicotiana undulata. The sequence continues at coordinate 49,020 of ML241485.1, read as the reverse complement.
AGTCATAGCCCTCATGTAGGTGGACCCTGCATTCTTTAAATCGAACAACATCATCTTGTAACAGTACACTCCCCAGGGTGTGATGAACGTTGTTTTCTCAGCATCTTCCTCATCCATCCAAATTTGATGATAACCAGCGAAGCAATCTACGAAAGATTGTAGCTCATGTTTGGTGAAATTGTCAATTAGAATGTGTATTTTTGGCAAGGGGAAGTCATATTTCGGACTGGCCCGATTAAGATCCCGGTAGTCGAAACAGACTCTGACCTTCTCGTCTTTCTTTGGCACAGGTACGATGTTGGCTAACCATGTCGGGTACTCAACTACCCGGAGAAATTTGGCGTTGATCTGCTTGGTAACTTCTTCTTTGATTTTCAAACTCATGTCAGGTTTGAACTTTCTGAGCTTTTGCTTTACCGGTAGACATGTCGGATTGGTCGGTAGTTTGTGGGCCACGATGGACGTACTTAAACCAGTCATGTCATCATATGACCAGGAGAATATGTCCTCATACTCCTTTAGAAACTCTGTGTACCCTTTCATCTCCGGCGGTGACAAATGGACGCTGATGCGTGTTTCCTTGACGTTTTATAAATCTCCCAGGTTGACAACCTCAGTCTCATCTAAGTTGGATATACGTCTATTTTCAAAGTCTTCGACCTCTTTTAAAATTTTATCGGGTATATCGTCTTCGTCTAAATCAATGTTCGTTTGTTGCGTTGCCTCATTGCACGTAAAAGTCATCGGTTCATCAAGTAAAATAATAGTAGTGTTGTATAGATAAAGTAATGAGAGAAAACGGTAACAATAAATGTCAGATTCATAAAGAAAATTGAAAATGCTTTGATAAATTGAATAACTTGTTTTAGACATTGAAGATCTTATTGTGGGAATATAAAATTGCAGAAGAGGAAAATCGTTTAGCAAATAAAACAGTAAATAATGCTTGTTTTTAGCCTTGCCACCCCAAGGCTCGGCGGGCTTTGGTGGTCCTGATAGACCAGTACTTGAGATATGTGCCCTTGCTTACTGCCTGTACGGAAGGGCCTTCCACCCCTTCCTCCTCGAGAACAACACAACAATCCATATCATTGTCTTCTTAAAAGAAATTCCTCATCGCTGCAAGTGCTTCCTTTCATCTGATCCATAGATGATGTCAGCCTCCTTGAAGGTCTGTTCTAGATGAGGTATCGGCTGTTCCAGGAGGTAGTGTGACCGTGTCATGGCAGCGACCCGTTTCTTAATTCTTCCCAAGTATACTCGTACCCCTGACCGAAAGTAGTATCATGTTTCTTGAGTTTTATGGGCTTTACGATCCCTTGGAGGTTCTTACCGAGCCTTTTTCCTGGCTTGTATCCTCCCCAGTTTAGGATGCTCTCGATTTTTCTATCCCACCATTTTCCCTTGTCAATGGCATTGACTCGTTCAATATGGTGATAAGTTCCTCCACCCAGTCTTATCTTTCCATCAATCACAAGGATAGTCTGGCGACTGTAAATAAGGTTGCTACCGTCACCCTGGATGATCACCTCTTGGTGGTTCCACTCAAATTTCACCGCCTGATGTAGTGTTGATGCAATGGCCCCAGCAACATGGATCCAGGGTCGTCCTAACAACAAGTTGTAAGATGTCGGCACGTCTATTACCTGGAAGTCCACCTCGAACCAGGTTGGTCCCATCTGCAGGCATAGACTGATTTTATGGTGGATCTTTGAGACCCGTCGAAGGCTTTCACGTTGATTGCTCCCTCTCTTATCTCATGTAGTTCTTTACCCAATTTTCTTGAGTGTTATCAACGAACAAATGTTAAGACTCGAACCTCCATCGATCAAGATCCTTGTGATAAAATGATCTTCATATTGCACGGTGATGTGCAATTCTTTGTTGTGTCCCAACCCCTTCAGGTGGTATCTCGTCTTCATGAAAAGTAATTTTGTGACTTTAAAGTACATGACCCACCATATTGGCCATTTCTCCACTAGTGATGTTTTTCGACACGTATGCTTCACTCAAGACTTTTAACAAAGCACTTCTATGCGTCTTAGAATTCTGCAGCAAAGAGAGAATAGATATCTACGCTGGTGTCTTGTTCAGTTGGTCGATGAACGAATACTCCTTGGCGTGTATTTTCATCCAAAGACCATCTGAACCTGTTTCAATGAGGGGAGGGTGGTTGGCATCTTGCTTGCTTGACTCGGCCAGATGTTCAGGGGTATTGAATCTACCAGTTCTCGTCATACCCTGTGCTGCGATGGCTTCCTCAGACCTGTTTTTACCTTCCCTTCTTGCTTCGACTGTATAATCCCAAGGGATAACATTTGAATAGAAAAGTGGCGTGGTCGACATTGCTACTAGAATCGGCGAGGCCATTCTTACTTCAATTGGAGTGTATGTAGGGGTGGCAAGACTGCAACATTGAGTGGTGTTGGTACGTTTGCTGGAGATACAAACTCCTCTTGAATTTGCATTGGCGCCTTCGCCTTTGCAGGCGTCGCCGCTTCAAACTCAAGGGGGATAGACATATTCACCTCGGCATTCTCAGATGTCTGAATCTAGACTATGATCGGGTTGAGAGTGACTGCAGGTTTCCTTGGATCATCGCCTTCTGCGATCAACCCGATTGACCCCTCGGGATCCCAATCATCATCTATCTCAATCATATGGATACCTCCACCCTTATGGTATGGTAAAGGGTTGTTGCGGATATTTGGAGCGGGGTCTTTTTCCACAATAATCTTGTTATCAATGAGGGTCTGTATCTTATCTTTCAGAGAGAGCCACTATTTGATGGTGTGTCCTTTCATGCCAGAATGGTATGCACATGATTTGTTTTGGTTAACCCACTGAGAGGGGTTCTCAGGGGTGGCAGCAGGGATAGGTGTGACGTAACCAGCAGCTTTGAGCTTTTCTTACAACTGGTCGATAGGCTCGGCTATGGCAGTATATTGCTTTGGAGGGCGGGGATCAAAGTTAGGAAGAGGCCTAGGGAAATTTTGACGGGTAGGGGGTTATTGATAGTGAGGTGGCTGGGAATTATAGGTGTTGTAGACGGGAGAGGGTTGTGAATATCTAGGTGGGGTAGGTTGATAGGTGGGTGGTGGAGATTGGTATGTGGGCGGTGGAGCTTGGTAAGTAGGTAAGGGTGCTTGGTAGTTCGGAGTTGGCTGATACGTGAAAGGAGGTGTTGGGTAGACTTGGTATTTGGGCGGGGATTTGGCTTGTTGTGCGACCATTACAAATCCCACATCTTTTCTCTTAGACATACCACCAGGCTGTAAAGCCTTGTTAGTGGCTTGCAAAGCTTTAAAATTTGTAACCATACCGCTCTTGATACCTTCTTCAATCCGCTCTCCCAATTTGATAATGTCGGAGAACTTGTGGCCTTCTACCATCATCAGTCGTTCTTAATATTGCGCGTCCTAAGCTCGGACAAAGAACTTGTTCATCTATTCTTCCTCTAAAGTAGGTGTGACTTTAGGAGCTTCTGACCTCCAACGAGTAGCATACTCGTGAAAGGTTTATGTGGGTTTCTTCTTCAAGTTTTGGATTTAGATGTAAAGACCAGTAAAATTTAATGTCTAAAATAATGCCAGAATAGGTCCTCGTGTTGCATAACCGTAGAAATTCTTAAAACGGACCTATTTTGAGTTAAAAGTACCTTGGAATTTGAAAGATAAAATTTTCCAGGAAATTTTGCGTTATGCGATGCACTATGCGATCGCATAACAGGTATGCGGACCGCATAGTTGCCACAGACCTGGACAGGCTACTGTCCAAATGGAGGACAAGTATGCGGTCAACAATGCGATCGCATTCTGGTAATGTGAACCGCATAGCTGTCGCTTTCTTGCCCTATTGTTTTTGGTGAGGTAGGTTATGAGACGCACTATGAGATCGCATAACAGGTATGCGGACCGCATACTTGTCGCATACCTGGGCAGAATGTTTCCAGTTTTGGCCCATTTTGAAGGCCATTATGCGACAGGAATGCGATCGTATTCCTGACCGCATTTCGGGTCGGGGCTCCTAATTTTTAATTTTAAAACCCAACCCCCTACTCAATAAAACACCCTCCCCTTAATTTTAAACAATTTTCTAACTAAGAATAGAGAGAGAAAAATAGATTTCTTGAGAGAGAGGGTTTCAACATCATTAATTTTATTTTCCACAATAACTCAAGCTCGGAAATTTTCAAGTTATTGTCTTCTTCTTCATTCTAACAGATAAGTCCCCACCCCATTTCCCTTAAATTTCCAGATTTTGGTTAATAAGTAGAACTCCCCTAAATGGGTCCTTGAAGATTAAAGTTGAAAACCTTGCATGCATGTTCATTTATTGTCATAATCTAGTAAAGGGAAGTGGGTTAGAGTAAATATTCACAAAAAAGGGTTGGTAATCTAAGGGGTCACATAACATTCAATAAAATTCCTAAGCGAGTTCGAATTGTGTTCATGAGTCCCAATTCTAAGATGAATGTGTTCCATTATGAATTAGATTGACGTTGCCTGACGGTCCGGTGATTTGTGATAGAAATTAAAAAGGGGAAAATTCGACACAAGGTATGTATGGCTAACTTTAACCTTTGTAAAATCTTCATGTTGGTGTCCGAGCATACGGTATGTGTACGTTGTTTGAGAAAAAGTGAATTGGCTGTTCAATTGTGTTGATGTGTAATATTTCACTTCCTGAATTTCTTGTTGACTACTATGCTGGTTGAGATTGTGAAAAGTGGTTTATTTTGCCTATCTTATTATGTGCAAAGCTTGAAAATGCTCGAGGTATCGATATTAAAGTATGTGTTAATGAATGAAAGAATGTTAATGTGCCCAAGTGTGGGGATGTATATAATGGCTAAAAATCGTGCGTGGTAAGTAATGAAAAAGGGTATTTTGAAATGATGTAATTGAGTTGAACGATTATGGAAACACCGTGTACGTGAATTACTACTTGGTGAGAATCATTGTGCCTTGAGCCCGTATGGTGAATTGTTGATATGAACTTGTGTTCCTTGTAATGAAGATTCTTGTGATTTAATTGTTGGTGATTTTCTGATGGGATCTGGTTGCACGCCGCAACACAGAGAAATAAGGGTGAGTGAGGTATTAAGGGTGGCCGAGGTAATAAGGATGGAATGTGATTATGTTGAAATGAGAATTTGTGAAATTCATGAATATGGTGGCATTGAAATGAGAATCTGTAAAACTCTTGAATATGGTGGTATTAAAAGGAGAATCTGTGAAACTCTTGATTTTGGGTTGTTTCTATTTCTGTGCAATGCTTGTTGGATTCTATTAACGGCCTTTTATCTGTGTATTTCTTGATTGTACTTGGATGTAGGTGGTTCCATAGCAGGTACCTCAGCCCGCCGGTAGTGGTGCCTCATCTTCATTTCTTCAGCAGTGGTGGTGAGCCCCTCTTTTCCTCGGGGTCGTGTGTGGATTATACCACCCTCTTTTGCTTATGTTGTAAAGGTATAGTCGGGGCCTTGTTGCCGGCAAGTTATGTAAAACCCCTAGTATTCATAGAGGCTCCGTAGACAAAATGTGGGTGTATAGTATATATGTATTTTTGGGTAGTAACTGTACATACTCGAAAACCGTGCTTCATGTTTCGAAAGTTATGTATGTATTACGTATGTCTGGATATCAATCGTTGAAATGCTAAAAGAGGAAACAAAAATGGAATTGTGTTGTAAAATGTACTTTGAATCTAAACTCGGCTAACTCACATGAAATAATGTACGTTATGAATACGGTGTAATACGTTGGGTAGGAAAGGCAATCCAGGCCCGCTTGACTGGGTTCATCCGGTTAGGCACCGGTCTCGTCCCTCGAATTTGGGGCGTGACAGTAAAACACATCTGGTGCGTTCTCTGTATTGAATCTAAACATGTCCATGAAGTCTGTAGCCATGCTCACCCAGTTTGACCATTTCTTGGGGTCTTGGCTGATGTACCAAGACAGTGCGTCTCCCTTCAAACTCCTCATGAACAGCGTCATGCAGATCCTTTCGTCTTTTCCTACGCCAACCAATTTATCACAGTAGGTCCTTAGATAGACCCTCGGATAACCAGTGCCGTCAAACAATTAAAACTTTGGAGGTTTGTACCCCTCGGGTAGTTCAACATCTGGTTGTATACAGAGGTTTTCATAGTTCAAACCTTAAATTCCCTTGATTTCTTCAACACCCTAAACTAGACTAGTCAGCTTTTTAAGTTCCTCAGCCAGATTCTTGATAAGCAGGTCTTTCTCATCAGACTCGGATGTATGTGAGACAGGTGGAATGGAGTGGGTCACAGTTTCCACGTGGATGGGATTGTTGTAGGCATGGAAATGGTCCTTTGTGGGGTTTTGAGGTTCGTGGATGGATGGAGGAGTGTTGTTGTGGAAAGTGTTGTATGGTGTAGGGAGAGTTTGGTTCTTTGGGGAAGTAGCGTTATGGTGAGGGGTAGGGTGATTTGGTTGTTTTGAGATATTTTGTGGAGGTGTAGGGTTGACGTTTGGGACGTTAAGGGAAAATGACAGATTGGCCAAATTCCGGACCTAGTCGAGCTCCTCTTGAAATTTCAGCAATTTCTGTTGTAATGGTAACATATTATCATGCAAGACTTGAATACCCCGGCCGTCAATGGCCTCTACCTGTTCAACCGTATTTTCCTTCCTGATACCGCTTGATTCTGCCATCTTACTTTTGCCCTTGTTTCTACCTTTAGGAGGACTGGGAGGAGGAGTAGATGGAGGCCCTTTGGATCTTGTGCGATAGGTGGATTATGCCAGAATGCACGAACTAACCTTTGGGGAAGGGGATAATAACTAAAATAGAAACAAAAACAAAAGGTAACCGAGTCAGTGAGGATTATGAAAAATATTGCAGTAATTAAAATGTATTTTGAATCTAAATTCGGCTAACTCACATGAAATAATGTACGTTATGAACACGGGGTAATACGTTGGGTAGGAAAGGCAATCCAGGTCCTCTTGACTGGGTTCATCCGGTTAGGCGCCGGTCTCGTCCCTCGGATTTGGGGCGTGACAAACTTGGTATTAGAGACTAAGTTTTTAAAAGTGTCCTAGGATATCTCGGAGCCGTGTCTAGTAGAGCCCTTCTTATCGGTGTGTTGTCGACCACATCTATAATTAGGGGGCTGCATGGACATTTAGGAAATTACCCTTTCATTGTTACTCTGCATCGTGCGATGAAGTGAAAGGTGAGAATGTCTCTATCTAATTCGTGCATTGTCCTAATTTTCAGTAAATGGCGCCCAAGAAGAGAGCTCGACTTGGCCTAGGGGCCAATGCCACCCCAAGTGTGGCCATAAATCTTTCAAGAGATGGTGCGGGTTAGAATGATTCCCCGACCTTGAATCTGCCTGACTCCTCCATGCCAGGCAAGTCTATCCCTATTCCTGCTCCAGTGGAGGGTACTGAAATACCTCCCGCTGATGTTCCTGACCCTTCCTCAGTGCCAGCTTCCGATCCAAGTTGTAAGGACTCACAAAATTTATTGTTTAAGATAATTACCGAATAAGTCCCCGAGTTGTTATAACTGTAGAAATTCTTAAAACGGACCTTATTTGTTTAAAAGTACCCCGGAATTTGAAAGAATAAATTTTCCAGAAATTGGGTGTTATGTGACGCACTATGCGATCGCATAACGTGTATGAGGACCGCATAGTGGTCGCATACATAGGCAAAATCACTGCCCAATTTTTGGACAACTATGCGATCGCATTTTGGTTCTGCGGACCGCATAGTTGTCGCATTCTTGCCCATTGGTTTTGGTGAGGGAGGTTATGCGACGCACTATACGATCGCATAACGTCTATGCAGACCGCATAGTGGTTGCTAGCATAGTGTATTTTTGAGGTTGGCCAATCTTGAGGGCCATTCTGCGATCGGTCTGCGAAACGCATGTCAGCAATGCGATCGCATTCCTGACTGCATTCCTGTGCCGGGCTCCTAATTTTTCTAATTTTAAAACCTGACCCCTAGTTCATTAAAACACCCCACCCCTTCATTTTAACAAGTTTTCTTAACAAAATAGAGAGAAGGAAAGGAGAGTTCTCGAGAGAGAAAATGGTTCTTCCATAAATTTGGTTTTCAAAGTCCCTCAGACCTGATATTTCGAGTAATCTCTTTCTTCCTCATTCTAGCAGGTAAGGGTTCCCAACCCGTTTTCCATTAATTTTCTGATTTTAAACAAAAGGGACGATTAGCATGGATTGATTCTTGAAAATATTAACTAAGACCTTGCATAATAATGGTGTTAATCTAGTAAGAGGGAGTGGTTTGGGGTAAATTTCACAGGGATGGGGTTGGTAATCTAATTGGGTCACATAGTGTTTGGCAAAATGCTTAAGAGAGTCTGAATTGCATGCATGACTTCTAATTCTGAGTTGAATATGTTTAATTGTGAACTAGATTGACGGTACTAGTTGGTTCGGTGATTTGTGAGTAAAAGTTAAAAAGGGATTTCGACTCCAGGTATGTATGGCTAACTTTAACCCTTGTAAAATCTCTCTTGTTGTGGCAAGCATACGGTATGTGTACTTATATGAAAATATGTAAATTTATTGTCTAGTTGATTACCACCCCGCTGTGTTAGATGAGATTTTGAATTGTGACTTGGCATGCCTACCTTATTATGTGCAAATATGGTAGTTATTTAAAGTTATTGATATGAACCATTGTAAATAAGTTGAACGGTTATGGAAACACCTTGTGCATGAATTGCTGCTTGTCGAAAGTTTGGGGTGCCTTGAGCCCAAGTAAATGAATTGTCAAATGTGAATTTGTGATCCTTGAAAGGAAGGCCCATGTGATGAAATTGTTTGGCGTTGTTGTTGAATTTGTGATTCTTGAAAAGAAGGCCCAAGTAATTGAATTGTAAATGTGAATTTGGAATCCTTGAATGGAAAGTTCTTGTAATGAAATTGTTTGTTGTTGTTGTTGCTGTTGTGATGAAATTATTGGTGGTGTTGTTATGAAATATAAATTGTCATGCAGGTTCGGGTTGCGCGCCGCAACACGAAGTAATAAGGTGTGGGTTGTGTTGATAAGGGTGGCCGAGGTAATAAGACTGGCTGAGATAATAAGGGTGGAAAAGTGATCGTACTATTGATATGAAATTGATTGAACTCGTGAATATGGTGGTGTTGGAAAGGGAAAAATGAGAGATTGTAAAATTGTTGACTTTGATTGTCTCTTTCCGTGTGTTTGGATTGTTGGTCATGTTGCTGTCCTTTTTCTTATCTGTATATTGGTTGATTGTACTTGGGATAATGCTTTTTAATACATACTAGTACTATTCCACAGTACTAACGTCCCTTTTGCCGGGGGCGCTACATCTTTTATATGGATGTAGGTGGTTCCATAGCAGGTAGCTCAGTCCGCCGTTAGTGGTACCTCCTCTTTATCTCTGCAGCAGTTGTAGTGAGCCCCTCTTCTCCTCTGGGCCGTGTGTGGATCATACCACCCTCTTTTGCTTATGTTGTAAAGGTATAGTGGGGGCCTTGTTACCGGCAATATATGTAAAGTCCCTAGTATTCGTAGAGGCTCCGTAGACATGATGTGGGTGTATATATATGTATTTTTAGGTAGTAACAGTACGTACTCGGAACCGTGGATCATGTTGGAAAGTTATGTATGTATTATGTATGTTTGAATATCAATCGTTGAAATGTTAAAAGAGGAAACAAATGGTGTTATGCTGTAAAATGTACTTTGAAACAAAAAATCGACTAACTCACATGAAATAATGCATGTTATGAACGCGGGGCAATACGTTGGGCAGGAAAGGCAATCCAGGTCCGCCTGACTAGGTTCGACCGGTTAGGCGCCGGTCTCGTCCCTCGATTTTGGGGCGTGACAATCTTGGTATCAGAGCCTAAGGTTTTTAAAAGAGTCCTAGGATGTCTCTGAGCCGTGTCTAGTAGAGCCCTTCTTATCGGTGTGTTGTCAACCACATCTATAATTAGGGGGCTACATGGGCATTTAGGAAATTACCCTTTCATTGTTATTCTATATCGTGCGGTGAACCGAAAAGTGAAAATATCCTTGCCTAATTCGTGATTTGTTCCGAAACTTTTAGTAATGGCACCAAAGAAGAGAGCTCAACTCGGACTTGAGGCCAATGCCGCCCCGGATGTGGCTGTGAATTCTGTACCAGATAGTGCGGGTGAGAGTGACTCCCCGACCTTGAATCTACCTGACCCTTCTATTCCGTATCAAAGCGTTCCTGTTCCTGTGGCGGTGGAGGGAGTTGTAATCCCTCCCGCTGATATTCCTGACCCCTCTTCAGTTCCAATTTCCGGTCCCGGTACGACCGATTGGGAACTCAGAGGAGCTATTCATATGTTGACTTAGTTGGTGGCCGCTCAAGCCCAAAGATCTCATGCTACCCCTGCGTCCTCCAGCGGACAGGCAGATTCCGTCGGCTCCTAGCGATAACCAGTTTCTGCGGTTGGACCCTCCAGAGTTCTCAGGTATAGATCCAGAGGCCGATATACAGGATTTTCTTGATGAGATGTACAAGACCCTTCGGGTGATGAAGGCTACAGAGACAGAGGGGGTTGAGTTAACTTCATATAGGCTGGGGGGAGCAGCATATTCCTGGTTCGAGATGTGGGAGGGTTCCCGTGGGGAGGGAAGTCCTCCGGCTAGATGGAACGAAGTCATGGATCACTTCTTGCCTGCCGAGACTGTGGCAGCCCGTGCTACGGAGTTTGAGGTCCTCAAGAAGGGTAATATGAGTGTGTGGAGTACCACATGATATGCTCCTCACTTGGTGTCGACTATGGATGCCAGGGTTCGACGTTTCGTTCAAGGCCTTAGTCCCTTGGTTGTGAATGAAGCTGCTACAGCTGCCTTGCACTCAGACATGAATTATGGGAAGATTGTGGGATTCTCCCAGGATACAGAGGCTAGGAAATTAAAGATAAGGTCAGAGAGAGAGAGAGAGTAGCAGCAGGGCCCGGTCAGCGGGCCACTCGGGGAGTTCTGTTGGATGAGGGAGACCAGTTCATGGGAGAGGGTCATCAGATCCATCCTAGTCCTATGCACAGTCCTCAGCTAGTGCACCGCCATCAGTGCACCATTTCCAGCAGAGCAGTCGCTGGGGACCAAGATCAGACAACAGGAGACCCCAAAAGTCAGGTCGCCCAGGAGGGAGGTTCCGGCAGCAGGGGAGGGCTCCGTGCCCCAAGTGTGGGAGGTTCCATACCGAGTCTTGTTATCTGGATATCCCAATGTGCTACGGGTGTGGAGTGAGAGGTCATATTCAGCGGGATTGTCGTGCGCCCAGTCAGGGTAGGGGTAGGGGTTTTGCTCAGTCATCCGGCTCTTCAGTCACCACATCTTCAGGGCGTCCTCTAGCTCCAGCAGGGCGTGGTGCAGTTAGGGGTGGAGCTTAAGGTAGAGGTGGACCCAGTCGGTTCTATGCTTTGAGTGGTCGCCAGAACGCGGAGGCTTCTCAAGATGTTTTTACAGATATTCTGAATGTTCAAGCACTTGATTGTTATGCTCTTATTGATCCGGGGTCCTCATTGTCTTATGTTACCCCATTTATTGCTTCAAGTTTTGGGATAGAACCTGAAAAGCTACATGAGCCATTCTCTGTATCGACTCCGGTTGGTGATCCTATTACAGTCGCGCGAGTCTATAGGAATTGTGTCGTCACAGTATGTGGTCGCGTTACCACGACCGATCTTATTGAGCTTGGGATGGTAGATTTTGATATTATTATGGGAATGGACTGGCTTTATTCGTGCTTCGCTAAACTCGTCTGCCGAACCAGAATCATGAGGCTAGAGTTTCCTAATGAGACGGATATTGAGTGGAAGGGAAGTGGTATGGTGCCGAAGGGTAGGTATATTTCCTACCTTAAGGCCTCAAAGATGATTAAAAAGGGGTGTGTCTATCATTTGGTCCGGGTTGCGGACACCACTTCAGAGGTGCCTGCTCCCGTGTCCGTGCTTATTGTGTATGAGTTTCTTGAAGTATTTCCGGACGAGCTTCCAGGGATTCCTCCAGATAGAGAGATCAATTTCGGGATGATGTGCTACCAGATAAGCAGCCAATATTTATTCCACCATACAGAATGGCGCCAACAGAGTTGAGGGAGTTAAAGGAGCAGTTGAAAGATTAAATAGAAAAGGGGTTCATTCGGCTGAGTGTGTCATCGTGGGGAGCTCTGGTTCTTTTCGTCATAAAGAAGGATGGGTCGCTTCGGATGTGTATGGATTATCGGCCGCTCAACAAAGTCACTATCAAAAACAAGTATCCACTGCCTCGAATAGATGATTTGTTCGAGTAATTTCAAGGTGCGAGGTTCTTCTCCAAAATTGATTTACGGCCTGGGTATCATCTGTTGATGATCAGAGAGCAGGATATTCCTAAGACCGCCTTCAGGACTCGTTATGGTCATTTTGAATTTTTGGTAATGTCCTTTGGGCTGACCAATGCTCCAGCAGCTTTCATGCATCTTATGAATCGGGTTTTCAAGCCATTTCTAGACTCCTTCGTGATTGTTTTTATTGATGACATCCTTGTCTATTCGCGGAGTCGGGAGGATCATGTTAACCATCTTAGGGCAGTTCTGCAGACTCTTCATCATCACCAGTTGTATGCAAAATTTTCGAAATGTGAGTTTTGGCTAGAATCAGTCACCTTTTTGGGTTATGTTGTTTCTAGAGAAGGGATTCAAGTTGATCCCCAGAAGATCGCGGCAGTCAAAGATTTGCCTAGACCAATGACCCTGATAGAGATTCGCAGTTATTTGGGTCTAGCTTGGTACTATCGGAGGTTTGTGGAGGGATTCTCTACCCTCGCCTCCCCATTGACTAAATTGACGCAGAAAGCGGTGAAGTTCTAGTGGTCCGACGCTTGTGAGAAAAGTTTTCAGGAATTGAAGTCGAGATTGACTTCGGCACCGGTATTGACCTTGCCAGAAGGTATCGAGGCATTTGTGGTTTATTGCGATGCTTCAAGGGTTTGTTTGGTGTGTGTTGATGCAACATGGGAAGTTTATATTGTATGCTTCAAGGCAAATCAAGAATCACGAGAAGAATTATCCGACGTGTTATTTGGAGATCGCGGCAGTGGTGTTTGCATTAAAAAATTTGCGGCATTATATTTATGGGGTCCACGTGGACGTGTTCTCATACCACAAAAGTCTTCAGTATTTATTCAAGCAGAAGGAGCTGAATCTAAGGCAGCGGAGGTGGTTAGAATTGCTTAAAGATTATGATATGAACATCTTGTACCATCTAGGGAAGGCGAATGTGGTGGCCGACGCTCTCAATCGCAAGTCTATGGGTAGTTTGGCTCATTTGGAAGCGGATCAGAGGCCCTTGGCTCAGGAGGTTTATCCATTGGCCAACTTGGGGGTTTGTCTTTCGACCTTAGACATAGGGGAGGTTATGGTGCATAATGGAACAGAATCGTCATTTGTAGCGGAAGTAAAAAAAAAGGAGCTTATTGATCCAACATTGGCACAGTTGAAGGAGGCAGTTCTGAATAACAAGATTTCGGCATTTTCACTCGGCAGCGATTATGGGGTATTGCGATGTCAAGGTAGGCTATGTGTTCCAGATGTGGTTAATCTTCGGGATAGGGTAATGTCGGAGGCTCATAATTCAAGGTATTTTGTGCACCCAGGCTCTACGAAAATGTATCATGATCTCTGGAAAATTTATTGGTGAAGTGGAATTAAGAGGGGTGTGGCGGACTTCGTGTCTAGATGTCTGAATTGTCAGCAGGTGAAGGCCGAGCATCAGCGGCCTTGTGGATTAACTCAGCTTATGGAACTACCAACGTGGAAATGGGATATGATGAACATGGATTTCGTGGTAGGGTTACCTCGCACTCAGTGCAAGTTCGATTCAATTTGGGTGATATTGGATCGACTCACCAAATCAGCTCACTTTTTGCCAGTCGAGTCCACCGATACTGCAGAACGGTATGCTCAGTTGTATATCAAGGAAATAGTCAGACTTCATGGCACTCCAGTTTCTATTATCTCAGATCGAGGAGCCCAGTTCACAACTAATTTTTGGAGGAAATGTCAGCAAGGTTTGGGTACTCAGGTGAATCACTGCACGACTTTCAATCCACAGACTGATGGTCAAGCGGAGCAGACTATTAAGACGCTTGAAGATATGTTACGGGCTTGTGTTTTAGATTTCAAATGTAGTTGGGATGCCATTTGCCTCTTATCGAATTGGCTTACAATAACAGCTTTCATGCTAGTATTCATATGGCCCCATTTGAGGCATTGTACGGAAGAAGGTGTAGATCTTCGATTGGATGGTTCGAAGCTGGTGAGGCGGAATTGTTAGGGCCAGATCTTGTGCACCAAGCTATGGAAAAAGTTAGAGTCATTCAGGAGAGGATGAAAACTGCTCAGAGTCGTCATAAATCCTATGCGGACGTTTGTCGAAGAGAATTGGAGTTCCAGGTAGATGATTGGGTGTTCTTAAAGGTGTCCCCCATGAAGGGAGTGATGCGATTTCAAAATAAAGGGAAGTTGAGCCCTAGGTATGTCGGGCCATATTGGATCGCTCAAAGAATAGGACGGGTGGCTTATAGGCTGGAATTGCCCTTGAAATGGCATTAGTGCACCCGGTGTTCCATGTGTCTATGTTGAAGAAAGTGGTTGGAGATCCATCCTCCATCGTGCCAGTTGGGACTATTGAGGTTAATGAAGAGTTATCACACGAAGAGGCTCCAGTTGTTATTCTTGATAGGCAAGTCCGTAAATTGAGAAATAAAGAGATTGCTTCTGTTAAAGTGTTGTGGCGAAGTCAACGAGTTGAGGAAGCCACGTGGGAAACAGAGAAAGAAATGAGAAAAAAATATCCCCATCTGTTTGAGCAAGTCTAGCAGTGATCGTGCGAACTATTATCCCAAGGCAATTTGATGTTGTATTCAGATTCGTGCAAAGGCACCCCATTTTCCCCTAATTGCCTTATTGTTGTAACTTTCCAATGCGTGCTAAAATTGTATATGATGTTATTAACTGGGTAGTGTGCAACCCTTGAAGTAAATGAAAGTTTTGTGAAATCTATGTGATAGGCAAATGATTAATAGTAGTGTAGATTGGTAATGATTAATTGAAATATATATATACGGTGTATTGAGGTGATTGAATCGTATGGGACTCACTAAAATGACCAAATTATGTGCAAGTATGTGCCACTAATTGAATCATATGCTAAGTTGTGATGTAAAGAGAATGTACTATGTGTAGTTGTTAAAGCGATTGGATATGTGCAAATGTTGAGGTAATGAATTGTATACCAGTTGTAGGGATAACAGAAACTGTGTAATGATGCTTGGAAATGTGTTTCAGGGGCTCTCTGACTGGTAGATAGGTCCACATACAAAGGAAACTTTGGCGAAATTTCCTTAAAATATTAGAGTTGCATATCATGTTTTCAAAACCAAACGATTTCCAAAATCCTCATTCGTGGACGAATGATTTTAATGGGGGGAGGATGTAAGGACCCGTAAAATTTCTTGTTTAAGATAATGCCCGAGTAAGTCCCCGAGTTGTTATAACTGTAGAAATCCATAAAATGGACCTATTTTGAATAAAAACACCCCGAAAGTTGAATGATGTAATTTTCTAGAAGTTGCGCGTTATTCGACGCACTATGCAATCGCATAACGGGTATGCGGACCGCTTAATTGTTGCATACCTGGGCAGGTCACTTCCCATATGGAGAAGCCTCCGCACTCTGGCGACCACTCAAAGCATATAATCGACTGGGTCCCCCTTAACCCCTAGTTGCACCGCGCCCTGCTGGTGCTGGAGGGCGTGCCGAAGACGTAGCGGCTGTTGAACTAGATGGTTGAGCAGTACCCCTACCTGTGCCCTGACTGGGCGCATGACAATCTCGTTGAACATGGCCCCTCACTCCGCATCTATAGCATACCGGGATATTCAGGTAACATGGCTCAGAATGGAACCTCCACACTTAGGACATGGGGCCCTCTGCTGCTGCTGTAACCTCCCACCTGAACGACCCGATTGATGGAACCTCCTGCTGTCTGAACCTGGTACAAAACGACCTCCCTGCTGATAGCTTTGCCCTGATGACGGTGCACTGGCTGAGGACTGAGCATATGACTTAGATGGTCCTGATGACCCTCTCCCAAGGGATGATCTCAGACCTCCGACCCAACTCCCAGGGTTTCCCGCTGTCCGGGCCCTACTACTGCTCTCTCTCTCCATTCTTATCTTTAATTTCCGTGCCTCCGTAGCCTGGGCGAATCCCACAATCTTTCCAAAGTTCATATCTGAGTGCAAAGCAGTTGTAGTATCCTCATTGACAACCAAGGGACCAAGTCCCTGAACAAACCGACGAACTCTGGCCTCCATAGTCGGCATCATGTGGGTAGCATACTTGGACAAGTGCACAAACTCCATATGGTACTCCCACAAACTCATATTGCCCTGCTTAAGGACCTCAAACTCTGCAGCATGCGCTGCCATAATCTCAGCAGGCAATAAATGATCCATGAAAGCATCTACAAGCTCGACCCACCTCGCCGGAGGGCTCCCCTCTCCACGAGAACTCTCCCATATCTCGAACCATGAATATGTCGCTCCCTTAAGACAATAGGAAGCTAACTCAACTCCTTATTTCTCTGTAGCCTTCATAACTTGGAGAGTCTTGTATATTTCATCTATAAAATCCAGAGGATCGGCCTCTTGGTCGAAGCCGGTGAACTATGGAGGGGCTAACCGCAGAAACTGGTTGAATCTGGAACCCGAAGAATCCCCTTGCTCGCTAGAGGAAGAAGGGGCAACATGTGATCTCTGGGCCTAGGAGGCCATTAGCTGAGTCAACATCTAAATAGCTCCCCTGAGGTCCCCATCATAAATACCAGGACCGGAAGTTGGGACTGAAGAAGGATCAGGAACATTAGCGGGAGGGACTATGGCACCCTCCACCGGAGCAGGAATTGGAACAAATTAGCCTGGAATGGGAGGGTCAGACAGATTCAGTGTTGGGGAATCATTATCACCCGCACTGTCAGATAAGGAATTCATGGCCACACTTGGGGTGTCATTGTCGTCTAGGCCGAGGCACGCTCTCTTCTTGGGTGCCATTTACTGAAAATTAGGACAATCCACTTCCTAAATGTCCATGCAGCCCCCTATTTAGAGATATGGTCGACAACACACCGATAAGAAGGGCTCTACTCGACACGGCTCCGAGACATCCTAGGACACTTTTAAAACCTTAGGCTCTAATACCAAGTTTGTCACGCCCCAAATCCGAGGGACGAGAACGGCGCCTAACCGGATGAACCCAGTCAAGAGGACCTGGATTGCCTTTCCTACCCAGCGTATTACCCCGTGTTCATAACGTACATTATTTCATGTGAGTTAGCCGAATTTAGATTCAAGTGCAATTTACAACATAATTTCATTTTCCTCTTTTTCTTGTCAACAATTGATAATCCAAAACATACAAGTTACATACAACATTTACGATGCGATCCACAATTACGAGGTAGTACTACTACAGCCCAAAATATCTGTATATACAACCCACATAGTGTCTACGGAGCCTCTAAAAGTACTAGGATTTTACATAAACTTTCCGGCAACAAGGCCCTGGCTATACCTTTTAAAACATAAACAAAAGAGATAGATGTAGTCCACACACGGCCCCGAGAAGAGATGGGGCTCACCAGAGCTACTGAAAATGATGAAGATGAGACACCACTAACGGCGGGCTGAGCTACCTGCTATGGAACCACTTACATCCATATTAAAGATGTAGCGCCCCCCGCAAAAGGGACTTTAGTACCGTTGAATAGTACTAGTATGTATGAAAAAACTTTACTCTAAGTAAAATCAAACAATACACATATAGGAAGCAGTTAAAAGAACCAACAAATAGTGCACAGATACATAAACAAGCACAATTGAGAGTTTCATAGATTCTTATTTCAACATAATCATATTATACCCTTATTCCTTCTCAACAATCCACCCTTATTACTTCCTGTTGCGGCGTGCAACCCGATCCCACCGTACAATCACATTTCAGCTTTATTACATTCTATTGCGAATAATCAATTCACATCTACTCAGCAAGAAACTCATACCAAATGTTCAGACACAAACAAGGTGACTCTACGAAGATTAAAGTTAGCCATACATACCTCAAATCGGAATCCCCTTTAATTTTTATCACAAATCACCCGACCATCTAGCACCGTCAATCTATTCCACAATGTGACATATTTCACTTAGAATTATGAACCATGAACATAACTCAAACTCATTTAGGCATTTTATCGAACGCTAGGTGACTCCTAAGATTACTAACCTCCCCCCCCCCCTTTGTGAATTATTACCCAAACTCGTTTCCCTTTACTAGATTATGAAAGATTATTCACATGCATGCAAGTCTTATCTTTTATTTTCACAAAAAACTCATGTGGGTTCCATTTGTAACCAAAACCTGAGAATTAAAGGAGAGATGGGGTGGGGACTTACCTCTTATAGTGAAGAAGATGAAGATTACTCGATAATTTCCGGGGCTGAGTGATATTTGAAGAATCAATTTGGGGAAGATGAGGACTTCTCTCTCTAAAACCCACTCTCAGTTCTCTCTATTTTTGTTCATATGCATGCTAAAAATGAAGGGGAGGGGTGTTTTATTAAACTGGGGGTCGGGTGCAAAAATTAAAATTTTAAAAGCCCCGAAGCAGGAAATGCGGTTAGGAATGCAATCGCATTACTGCTATGCGGTCCGCATTCCTGTCACATAGTTGGCCCTCAAATGGGCCAAAACGGGAGCCGGACTGCCCTGGTATGCGACTATTATGCGGTCCGTATACATGTTATGTGATCGCATAGTGCATCGCATAACCGCCTCCGCAAAAATGGAGGTGCAAGGATGCGATAGCTATGCGGTCCGCATTCCCAAAATGCGATCACATCTTGGGCCGCATAACTGTCCTCAAATTGGACAGAAGGCTTTCCATGTATGCGACCATTATGCGGTCTGCATACCTGTTTTGTGATCGCATAGTGCGTCGCATAACAGCCCAATTCTGAAAAAAAATTTGTTTTAAGTCCCGGGGTACTTTTTACTTTAAAAAGGGTCTAGTTTTAAGAACTTCTAAAGTTATAACAACACGGGGACCTATTCGGGCATTATTTTAGACATGAAAGTTTACGGGTCTTTACAATGCATTTGGGGTTCCTGCTGGAAAATTGCTTGGGTTCATTGTCAGCCACCGAGGGATAGAATTGGATCCATCGAAGGTCAAAGCAATCCAAGGGTAACCACCGCCAAAGAACAAGAAAGATGTGATGAGATTCCTGGGATTCCTTAACTACATCAGCCGGTTCATAGCCCAGTCCACGGTCATATGTGGACCAATCTTCAAGATGTTGAAGAAAGATGTTGCAACCAAATGGACCAAGGATTTACAAAAGTCATTCGGTAGAATCAAGGAGTACATGTCCAAACTGCTAGTCTTAGTACCGCCAGAGCCAGGTAGACGCTTGGTACTCCACCTCGCAGTATTAGATGCAACTTTCCTCTGCGTTTTGGGGTAGCACGACGAGACAGGAAGGAAAGAGCAAGCTATATATTATTTGTGTAAGAAGTTCACTCCATACGAGGCATGGTATTCTATGCTGGAACGTACCTATTGTGCTCTAACCTGGGTGGCACAGAAGTTGTGTCTATACAACATATCTCATATCAAGGATGGATCCATTGAAATATATATTTCAGAAACCCATGCCCACTGGCAAGCTGGCTAAGGTGGCAAATCCTGTTGAGTGACTTCGACATTGTCTATGTGACTTAGAAAGCAGTCAAGGGACAAGCATTGGCGGACCATCTTGTTGAGAACCCTGTGGATGGAGAATACGAACCCTGGAAACATATTTTCTCGATGAAGAAGTGTCATTCATAGGAGAAGACATTGCAAAATCCTATGACGGATGGAGAATGTTCTTTGATGGAGCGGCAAATTTCAAAAGAATCGGCATTTGAGTTGTCCTGGTATCGGAAACTGGTCAACATTACCCAGCATCCGCTAAACTCAGATTCCCCTAAACCAACAATATGGAAGAGTATGAAGCCTGCATCTTGGGGCTCAACATGGCCATTAATATGAACATTCAGGAGCTGCTGGTAATTTGAGACTCAGACCTGCTAATACACCAAGTACAAAGAGAATGGGCTATCAAGAATTCCAAGATAATGTTGTATCTGCACCATGTGGAGGAATTGAGAAAGAGCTTCACAAAGGTAGAATTTCGGCACGTTCCCAGAATTCAGAAAGAGTTCGCCGATGCATTGGCCACTCTATCATCCATGATACAACATCCAGATAAGAACTTCATTGACCCTATTCCAGTAAAGATCCATAGCCAGCCATCATAATGTGCCCTTGTTGAAGAAGAGGCAGATGGAAAACCATGGTTCCATGATATCAAGGAGTATTTGTCAAAGGGAGAGTACCCAGAGCTTGCAAATCATACTCAGAAACGCATGCTTTGGAGATTGTCCAACAGTTTGTTTCACAATGGAGGAGTCTTTTACAGGAGAAATCCCGATATGGGATTATTGAGATGTGTCGATGCGAAGGAAGCCTAGCATTTCCGGACAAACTACTTCAAGAGATACATGTTGGGACCTGTGGCCCGCATATGAATGGTTTTGCTTGACCAAGAGGATACTCAGAGCCAGTTACTTCTGGATGACCATGGAAACAGACTATATCAAGTATGTCCGTAAATGCTACCGGCCAAGTACATTAAAATATGATAAAGGTACCCCCAAACGAGCTCAATGCAACATGCTCACCTTGGTCATTTGCCGCATGGGCAATGGACGTCATTGGACAAATCGGGCCTACATCCTCAAATGGACACAGGTTCATCTTGGTAGCAATTTCTTATTTCACTAAATGGGTCAAAGAAGCATCTTACAAAGCATTGACTAAGAAAGTCGTGGAAGAACACAGAGTTAGGGTGTCTAAAAGAGTCATACATCCTTTTCAACTATTTGTATGAAAGGTACGGTGACAGAAAATCATACCGTACCTTCCATGAAGAACTTTCTATCACATCCTTGGGACACATTCACCGTAGGGTGTTAGTCTTCATGGTTTGCTTCCTGGGGTTGATAGTATTTCCGACAAAGAAAGAGAGAATCAACACTAGGTTAGCTATAGTAACCAAGACCCTGATGGAGGGAATTGGTGGGCAGACTTTCAGCATCGTCCCTATGACCATTTAAGACATGTATCGAGCCCTAGAACAATGCCAAAGAGGACCAAAGAACTTCGAGGGCTGCAACTTATTGCTATAACTCTGGCTTTTAGAACATCTGCAAAAGGGCCAGTACTGGCATGAGTTTCCACGAAGGGCGTGGAATGACCACATCGCGTTCCATCACCCAAAGCGAATGACTTATATCTATGACCGGTTTGCTCAACCTGAGAATGCCAAAGAGTGGGTTGAGTTCTTCGATAATCTGACTGAAGAGTAAGTTTAATGGATGTTCGAGTGGTTTCCAACAGAAGAGTTCATCGTCCGGTCCAAAGATGCACCATTCTTCATACCGATTGGTCTTAGAGGAACATATCCTTACGTCCCTCTCTGGGTCATGAGACAAACAGGTAGAAAGAAGGTCATACCAAGGGTCGACAAGATGATCCATTTTGGAGCTGACTTTCAAAATGATTATAGTCCTCACAAGTGCCAAGCCCAACACATGTGGCACTCTAAGATCATAATGGAGAAAGATATAATTGAACCTGACCGATACCACACAGGTTGTACACCTTTCTATTCGGGTTGGTTGGAATACAATTGGGACGGTCTAGGCAAGTCGGGGTTTGTCCGAGGCCACACGATCATAGATGAAAGGGCCGAGGCACAGGTTTAGTATAATCAGCTGTGCAAGAGGATCCGCGAATGTGAGAATGAGCACCGCGAGATACACGAGTCCAACAAAAAGTTGATTGAGGAATGGAAAGACATGGCCATCAGAACCAATAGAAAGCTGGGATACATGGAACGAGGCATAGTCGAGTTGGATGGTAAGTTCATCAAAAAGGTTGAAGATTGTCAAAAGACTGAAGGGGACGAAGGAGGATATCTAGCCAGAGCATACCTGCTACTCGGACTTCGTGAGC
The DNA here is from genome assembly GCA_005239495.1 of Nicotiana undulata. Lineage (NCBI taxonomy): Eukaryota > Viridiplantae > Streptophyta > Magnoliopsida > Solanales > Solanaceae > Nicotiana > Nicotiana undulata. The sequence goes on along the minus strand of ML241485.1, from coordinate 26,836 downwards.
TAGGGAACCTGTTCGAGGGAATCAAGGATGCTCAGTCTGGGGAAGGTCTTTCTGGAACCAAGTAGGCAGGATTTCTTTTCGCTTTATCAATGTAATAAGGCCAATGGACATCAGTGATTTTAGTGTCGTTTTGGGATTCGTTTATTTTTACATTAATGAAATGAGACATTTTATCATTTAAAGTTATCCAAATTAATTTGTCGCTAGGCCTACCTCGGGCCCAATGAGGTTCCCAAATTAGGACATGCTTTATCTTCTCGCACTATGTGTTTAAATACTGCAATATTTTTTTATTATCCTCACTGACTTGGTTACCTTTTGTTTTGTTTTTGTTTCTTTTTCTTTTATTATTCCCCTCCCCAATGGTTGGTTCGTGCACTCTGGCATCATCGTCATACCTCACAAGATCCAAGGGCCCTCCACCCTCTCCTCCTCCCAATCCTCCCAAAGGCAAAAACAAAGGCAAAAAGAAAATGGAAGATTCGGGCAACATCAGGAAAGAAAACACAGTTGAACGGGTAGAGGCCACTAACAGACAGGGTATTCGGGTCCAAAATGAGACTATGTCGCAACTAGAAGAGAAGTTATTGAAATTTCAAGAAGAGATTGATCAAATTCGAAATCTGGAAAACCTATCATTCACCCTCAACATCCCAGACGTCAACATCCAGAATCCTACACCTTCTCAAAACATCCCAAAGAAAAAAAATCATCCCACAACTCATCCTCACACCACTCTACCAAAGAACCAAACCCTTCCAACACAATACAATACCTGCCTTACTCTAAGGAATACTCCGCTACTCATCCCAGAACCTCATAACTCCACAAATGACCACCTCTACGCCCCTGCACCAGGCCATCACAATAAGCCCATCTACGTGGAAACCATACCACACTCCACCCAACCTATCTCATACACACCCGAGTCCAGAGAAAAGGATCTTCTTATCAGGAACTTAGCCGAGGAACTCAAAAAGCTGACCAACACAGTTCAATGCGTTGAAGGAAGCAACGGTGTCGAGGGGCTGAACTATGAAGACCTTTGCATACATCTCGATGTCGAACTGCTCGAGGGGTACAAACCTCCAAAGTTCGAAATGTTTGATGGCACAGGTGACCCAAGGGTCCATTTGAGGACCTACTGTGACAGGCTGTTTGGAGTAGGGAAAGATGAAAAGATCTGCATGAAGCTGTTCATAAGGAGCTTGACAGGGGATGCTCTATCTTGGTACATCAGCCAAGACCCCAGGAAATGGTCGAATTGGGTAGCATGGCGCTTGAATTCATGGATAGGTTCAGGTTTAATATAGATAGCGCACCTGATGTATTCTACATCCAGAATCTGAAGAAGAAACCCACGTAATCGTTTCGCGAGTATGCTACCCGTTGGAGGTCCAAAGCTGCTAAGGTCAGGCCCGCCTTAGACGAGGAACAGATGAATAAGTTCTTTGTCCGAGCTCAGGATTCGCAATACTTTGAGAGGTTGATGGTGATTGAGAATCACAAGTTCTCCGATATCACCAAATTGGGTGAGAGAATCGAAGAAGGTATCAAAAGTGGTATGGTCACTAATTTTGAAGCCTTAGAAGCTATAAATAAGGCTTTACAGTCTCGTGGTTTGTCAAATTAGTGGGATGTGGGAGCCGTGATGGTTTCACATAGAACCAAATCCCCATTAAAATAGAAAACCTACCAAACACCTCCACTTGCATATCAGCCAACCCAAAATTACCAAGCACCTTCACCCTCATACCAAGCACCACCACCAACATATCAATCGTCTCCGCCACCTACTTATCAACCAACCTCACCCAGATATTCCCAACCTGCTCCCGTTTACCACACTTACAACTCTCAACTATCCCACTATCAGTCACCCCATGCACGCCAAAATTAACCTAGACCCTGACCAAACTTTGACCGAAGACCTCCTAAACAATATACTGCCATCACCGAACCTATCGACCAGTTGTATAAGAAACTAAAGGTTGCCGGTTATGTCACCCCCATCCCTACGGTGATCCCTGAGAATCCTTCCCTGTGGGTTAATCCTACCAAGTCCTATGCATACCATTCCGGCATGAAGGGACACACCATTGATGAATTCCGCTCTTTAAAGGATAAGATAGAGTCCTTGATTGACAATAAGATCATCATGGCAAAGGAATCCTCTCCCAATGTCCGCAGCAATCCACTCCCATACAATAAAGGTGGAGGCATCCACATGTTTTAAGTAGAAGAATATGGGACCCCGAGAGGTCGATTGGGTTGATCATAGAAGGTGATGACCCAAAGAAGCCAGCAGTTACTCTCAACCCAATCATAGTCCAGATTCAGCCGTCTGAGGATGCTGAAGTAGATATGTATGTACCTTTTGAATTCGAAGCAGAGCCACCCGCAAAGGCACCTATTGAGGTTGAATTCATACATCCGGCAGATGCGCCTACACCATTTGAGGTTACAGTTCTGCCACCTGCTAAAGCACATATTCCGTTCGAAGTGAGGGTATCTGCACCAATCACGGTGGCGATATCAACCTCGCCACCTTTCTATAAAAATTTTGTACCATGGGATTATGTAGCTGAGGAAATAAGGAAGGGTAAAGTCAAGATTGAAGAAGCTGCTGCGGCATAGGGTATGTCAAGGACTGGTAGAGCCTATACGCCTGAGCATTTGGCTGAATCAAGCAAACAGGCTTCCAACAGGCCACTCGTTATTAAGACTGGTCCGAACGACCTTTGGAGGAAGGTACAAGCAAAGGAGTACTCTGTCATTGACCGTTTGAACAAGACCCCAGCTCAAATATCTATTCTTTCCTTGCTGCAAAATTCAAAGGCACACAGAAATGCTTTCTTGAAAGTGCTGAATGAAGCATATGTGGCAAACAATATCACTAGTGGGGAAATGGCCAATATTGTAGGCCAAGGGTTAGAAAGCCATAAGATCACCTTTCACGAGGATGAGTTTCCGCCTGAAGCGTTTGGTAACAACAAGGCACTGCACATCAATGTGCAATGTGAAGACTATTTAATCACCAGGATTCTAATTGATGGGGGATCCAGTATCAATATCTGCCCATTGATAACACTCAAGAAATTGGGCAAAGGGTTGCACGAGATAAGAGAGGGAGTGATAAATGTGAAAGCTTTTGACGATTCTCAAAGGTCCACCATTGGTGAGATTATCATGTGCTTGCAAATGAAACATGGTTCAAAGTTGACTTTCATGTTATAGATGTATTAGCATCCTACAATCTGCTCTTAGGACGACCATGGATACATGTTGCTGGGGTTGTAGCATCAACGCTACATCAGGCAGTGAAATTTGAATGGAACCACCAAGAGGTAATCATCCATGGCAATGGAAGCAATATTGTTTACAGTCACCAGTCTATTCTAGTGATCGAAGGAAGAAGGAAGCTGGGAGGAGAAACTTACCACCACATTGAACGAGTCAATACCATAGACAAGGACAAATGGTGGGATAGAAAGACCGCGAGCATGATGAACTGGAGAAGATACGATCCAGGTAAAATGCTCGGCAAAAGCCTCCAAGGGATCTCCAAACCCATAAAGATCAAGAAACTTGGCACCACCTTCGGTTTGGGATACGAATATACTTGGGAAGACTTCAATAGATGGTCTCCACCATGGAGCGGTCGACAAGGACAAATGGTGGGATAGGAAGATCGCGAGCATGATGAACTGGAGAGGATACAAGCCAGGTAAAGGGCTCGGCAAGAACCTCCAAGGGATCTCCAAACCCATAAAGATCAAGAAATATTGCACCACCTTCGGTTTGGGATACAAATATATCTGGGAAGAATTCAATAGTTGGTCTCCACCATAGAGCAGTCCCTATTACCCACTGGAGCATCCGATACCGCATCTAGAGCAAACCTTCCATCAGGCCAGCATTATCTATGGGTCAGATGAAGAAGAGGCACTTGCAGCACTGAGGAATCTATTCTTAGAAGATGGTAACATGGATTGTCGTGTCATTCTTATGGAGGAGGGGGAGGAAAGCCCTTCCATACAGATCGTCAACAAAGGAGTGTATCTCAAGAACTGGACCATCAAAACAGCCAGAGCTCGACGAGCCTCGGGGTAGCAGGGCTAAAAAAGCATCATTCGCTGTCTTTCATTAAATGATTTCCTTTTCGCATTTTTATTTCTGCAATAAGAGCTTCAATGTTTAAAACATTTATTCAAATTATCAAAAGAACTTTTGAGTTTTTATGAATCAATATTTATTACTATTGTTGTCTCTCATTACTTTATCTATACATCATTACTATTATTTGTCTTGATGAACCAATGACTGTGACATGCAACGAGACAACGCAACAAACGAACATTGATTCCGAAGAAGATGACATACCTGACGAGATCATCAAAGAAATTGCGAATTTTGAAAACAGACCTAAGTCCAACCAGGACGAAACCGAAATTGTCAACCTGGGAGATTTAGATAATGTCAAGGAAACTCGTATCAACATTCATTTGTCGTCGCGAGAGAAGAAAGAATACACAAAATCTCAAAAGGAGTATGAGGATATATTCGCATGGTCGTACGATGACATGACGGGTCTCAGTATGTCTATTGTTGCTAACAAGTTGCCAACCAACCCAATGTGTCCACCGGTCAAGCAAAAGCTCAGAAAATTCAAACCGAACATGAGTTTAAAAATTAAAGAAGAAGTCACCAAGCAAATCAACGCTAAGGTACTCAGAGTTGTGGAGTATCTGATATGGTTAGCCAACATCGTGCCAGTGCCAAGGAAAGATTGGAAGGTTAGAGTCTGTGTCGACTACCGGGATCTCAACCGGTCTAGTCCAAAAGATGATTTTCCTTTGCAAAACATACACATCCTGATCGACAATTGCTCCAGGCATGAACTACAGTCAATCATAGATTGCTTCGCAGGTTACCATCAGATCTGGATGGATGAGGAAGATGTTGAGAAAATGGTTTTCATTACGCTGTGGGGATTTTACTGCTATAAGATAATGTCGTTTGGCCTGAAGAATGATATGGCCACTTATATGAGGGCTAGGACCACTATCTTCCATGATATGATACACAAGGAGATTGAGGTATATGTGGATGATGTTATTAGCAAGTCTAAGAAAGTTGCCGATCACATAAAAGATCTGAGGAAGTTCTTCAATAGGTTTCGGAAATACAATCTGAAACTAAACCCCGCGAAGTGTGCATTCGGGGTTCCTTCTGGAAAATTGCTCAGGTTCATTGTTAGCCGTCGATTAATAGAACTGGATCTCTCAAAGGTCAATGCCATTCAAGAATTACCACCGCCAAGGAACAAGAGAGATGTGATGAGTTTTATGCGCCGTCATAATTACATCATCCGGTTCATAGTACAATCTATAGTCATATGTGAACCGATCTTCAAGATGCTGAAAAAGGACGCCGCAACCAAATAGACCGATGATTGCCGAAAGGCCTTCGACATAATTAAGGAATACTTGTCAATGCCACTAGTCCTAGTACCTCCTGAGCCAGGTAGACTCTGCTACTCTACCTTGGAGTGTTAGATGGAGCTTTCGATTGTGTTATGGGGAAGCACGATGAAACAAGAAGAAAGGAGCAAGCTATTTATTATCTCAACAAGAATTTCACTCCGTACGAAGCTCGGTATTCTCTATTGGAACGCATTTGCTGAGCTTTGACTTGGGTAGCCCAGATGCTGAGGCATTATTTCTGTGCCTATACTACATATCTTATATCAAGGATAGACCCCTTGAAGTACATCTTTCAGAAACTCATGCCCACTAACAAGTTGGAAAAGTGGAAAATCCTGCAAAGAGAGTTCGACATTATCTATATGACCCAGAAAGCAGTCATGGGACAAGCATTTGCGGACAATCTTGCGGAAAACCCTGTGGACGGAGAATACGAACCCCTGAAAACGTATTTTCCCGACGAGGAGGTATCGTTCATAGGAGAAGACATTGCAGAATCCTATGATGGGTGGAGAATGTTCTTCGATAGAGCGGAAAATTTCAAAGGAGTCGGCATTGCAGCTGTCCTGATATCATAAACTGGTCAACACTATCCGGTATCTGCCAAGCTCAGATTCCCCTGCACCAACAATATGGTGGAATATGAAGCATGCATCTTAGGGCTCAACATGGCCATTGATTTGAACGTCCAAAAGTTGTTAGTGATTGGTGATTCAGACTTACTTATACATCAGGTACAAGGAAAATGGGCTACCAAGAATTCCAAGATATTGTCGTATTTGCACCATGTGCAGGAATTGAGAAAGAAGTTCGCGAAGATAGAATTTTGACATGTCCCAAAAATTCAGAAAGAGTTTGTCGATGCATTGGCCACTCTAGCATCTATGATACGACATCCAGATAAGAACTTAATTGACCCCATTCTAGTGCAGGTCCATAGCGAGCCGGCATACTGTGCCCATGTTGAAGAGGAAGCAGACGGAAATACGGGGCTTCATGATATCAAGGAGTATTTATCAAATGGAGAGTACCCTAAGCTTGCAAATCACATTCAGAAATGCATGCTTCGGAGATTGTCCAACAACCTCTTTCACAATGGAGGAACCCTGTACATGAGGATTCTCGATCTGGGATTATTAATTTGTGTCGACGCAAAGGAGGCCTCCAAACTACTTTAGGAGAACCATGTTGGGACCTGTGGCCCACATATGAACGGTTTTGTCTTGGATAAGAGAATACTCAGAATAGGTTATTTTTGGATGGCTATGGAAACAGACTGCATCCAGTACGTCCGAAAATGCTACCGATGCCAGGTACACGCATATATGATAAAGGTACCTCTAAACGAGCTCAATGTAACAAGCTCACCGTGGTCGTTCGCCTCCTGGGGGATGGAAGTTATTGGACCGATCGAGCCTACCACCTCCAACAGACACAGGTTCATCTTAGTGGCAATTGATTATTCACTAAATGGGTTAAAGCAGCATCTTACAAAGCAGTGACTAAGAAATTCGTGGAAGACTTCGTTCGCGACCACATTGTTTGTCGATTCGGAGTCCCAGAGTCAATCATAACCGACAACTGTTCAAATCTTAACAATGACCTAATGAAAGCCATGTGCGAGACCTTCAAGATAAAACACAAGAATTCCACAGCCTACAGGCCCTAGAAGATATTAAGGAAAATGATAGAAAAACAAAAACAGTGGCACGAGAAGTTATTATTTGCTCTATTATGATACCGCACCACAGTCCGCACATCAACCGGGGCAACCCCTTACATGTTGTTTTATGGTACAGAAGTTGTCATTCCTCCCGAAGTTGAGATTCCATCATTATGAATCATACAAGAAGCTGAGCTCAGCCATGCAGAGTGGGTAAAAAGTCGTTATGAGCAACTGGCCCTCATAGACGAAAAAAGGATGTATACAGTGTGTCACGGGAAACTTTATCAGAATAGAATGACTAGAGCTTTCAACAAGAGAGTCAAGCTTAGACAGTTCACACCGGGGAAGCTGGTGTTAAAGAAAATCTTTCTGCATCAAGATGAAGCCAAAGGGAAATTCTCTCCCAACTGGCAAGGTCCGTATATGGTTCACCGAGTATTGGAAGGAGGATCACTCATACTTGCATAAATGGACGGAGAAGTCTGGCCAAAGCCGATCAATTAAGATGCAGTCAAACGCTATTATGTGTAATCATTTATGCTTTCCCAAATGATGTAAATTGAACTACACCTGACCTGATTCCCGTTTAAGAGGGGATACGTAGGCATCCCTATGGGTTCGGTCACAATCCAATAAGAATTCTATTTTTCCCCGCAATTAGAAACTGGGGTAGAATTTTGAGGAAGACCCTCAAAATTCCGAAGTAAGTTCAGCCAATCGCCGCACGAGCAATACTGAGAAACATCAACCCATCAATATTCCGTGGTAGGAGAGGTTGCAATGTCTTGAACCGTGTCATGGTCGGCGATTCATCTAACACTATTTTAAATTATATGTTTATACTATATCTTTACAAAATCATGCATGCTTACTCTTGAAAACAACTTTGTTTAGCAAAAGCTACCCCAGTGATACAAACAATATCATCAGTTCAGGCCGAATGAACCAAGAAAAGCCAGCGGGGATACAAATTAACCTTCCCCATTTACAGAACTCACGATTTTTCTTTGGATGCAGGCATTAAGATTGCGAAATCTCGAGCATACTATCCGCCCGAAGGATAGATACTGTTCAAAGACATGATTCTCAAAGCAGTTGCACCTGCCGACATTTACTATCAGCATAAACAAATGATGCTTCATAATCTCAATGCTCATAACAGTCATAATACCGCAATTTACTACCAGCTAAGAATCTCTACTGTCATTTGTTATTTAATTCTCCTCATAAGGCTACCATCCTGCCTTCCAGGACTAAGCTCTATCTCCATCTGCATTTGCATAAGGCTACCATTCTGCCTTCCGAGACTAAGCACTGTCTCCATCTGCATTCCTGCATAAGGCTACCTTTCTGCCTTGCGAGACTAAGCCCTATCTCCATCTGCATTACTGCATAAGGCTACCTTTTTGCTTCAGAGACTAAGCCATGTCTCCATCTGCATCTTCATAAGGCTACCTTTCGGCCTTCCGAGATTAAGCTCTACCTCCATTTTCATAAGAATACCATTCTGCCTCCATCTTGCATAATGATACCTTTCTACCTTCCAAGACTAAGCTCTGTCTCCATCTGCATCTGCATAGGGCTACCTTTCTTCCTTCCGAGGTTAAGCTCTACCACCCTTTACATAAGGCTACTTTTCTGCATTTCGATGCTAAGCTCTAACTCCAATTTACTTCTTCATCGAGATTAAGCGTTGTCTCAAGCATTATCTATTTCACTTTTCTTTCGGGCTAAGCTCTGCCCTTCAATTCGCAAGACTAAGCTCTGTCTTGTCCACATCATACTATTGCATCTTCATGGGCTGAAATATCGCCAACCTGTCCAAAGGCGTCATCGTTCAGAGGCACCATCTTCATAGCCCGAGAACACCATGTCATGGCCTGAGGATCTCTCTCAATTTTGCATATCATTATTCAAATGCGTCATCGTTCGGAGGCATCGTCTTCAAGGCCCGAGAACATCATCTTGATGGCCTGCGAATCCTGCATAAAAAAATTCATGGCCCAGGACGTCATGGTCTGAGGACGTCATTCTTCACCGTCCGAAGAAAACATCAATGGTCTGAGGAGAACATGCATCATGTTTAAATTTATGCACAATATACACTTTTATTACTTATTTGCAGCTAATCCGGCGAGCAACGGCTACCCTAGCAGGAGCGGCCCCGCTCCAGTTCTCCTAACCATTCCCGTAAACCGTTTATTCATTCATCCCTGTATGTTGCGTCCGTTCTTGTAAAACTTCATCGGTATACTTCGCCGGTGACTCCTAAACTACATACGGCATGATTCCTGTAAAACCAGAGATATGTAGGTAACTCAGAAACCAGGGTGGGGCCTGAATCTCTTCAAATCATTTCATCGGTCAAAAATTGGCAATCATATCTTTACCCGAAAACTCTTTCATCCTCTCCAGGTAAAGAGGGACAGCTGTTGATACCCAATTTTTCCTCAAATCATTTTTAAACTTACAAATATACCTTCAAGATCAGTTTTTATAATAATTGGTATTTTTCTATAATTCTTCCGCATTTTTATTAATTTATTCTAATTTATCCAGTATTTTAATCTCTAGTAATTAATCATAAAATGCATTACAAATGATTTCAAAACATTTCTTGGTTTAATATATCATTTTTGGTCCTATTAAGATTTAATTTTTTCACAAATTAGCCAAACTGGCATTATTTGGCTATAATTGCAATAACTTTGCAATTATAGCCTAATTATATATTTTGTGCTATTTCTACTCAATAATCAGTCATTTATATTTTAAATACTAATTAATCATCTTAATTTAGTCTATTTAGCATCAATTTTATTTTATATAATTATTAACCATTTTTATTAATTATTTATCTAATTTTTATGGGTATTTGACATCTAGCCACTTTTAATTTCGATTATAGCCTAATTAATACGGACCCCTAACCAAATTAACTACCCAGCCCAATCCTGAACTATACCCGGCCCAATCCCCCTTTGATCTAAGTCATTGATTAATTCAAATCAATGGCCCAGATCAAAACTTACAAAATTAACACCTAATAGACTACCCCCCGGTTCATTTCCCCCTCACTCGTAACACTGAACGGTCTCTCTCTCTCTTTGAATCCTCTCGACTCTCTCTAGAACCTTCGCTCCCCCTGAGCTCTGTCTCTCCTTCGCTGGCCACCTCTTCCCCGGAAACTATGAAGTTTCCACCTCTCAGCAACCCCATGGCTCTGTCTTTCATGCATGTGTCACCGATGGAGGATCTCAAGTGACCCTGAGGCAGCACACTCCCATCTCCGGTCTCATGCCATTTGTTCCGGCCTCCTATGGCCGTTCGAGTAAGATCTTTGCATTTTCCGGCCAAACGCCGGTGATATTTTAAGCTTTCTTCTTTTTTAGGGTTTTCTTTGGAAACCCTAGATTTAAATCGTCCGATCGTTTTAGATCCTTGATGGATCTATGTCTCTTTTAATGTTTTCATATGTTTTCTTCAAAAACTCTGTGTTTTTCAAACGATTTCCTCACTTCGAAGTTAAGGTTTCTGACCCCCTTTCAAAAATGGTTCTCCTTCTGAGTCTTAGTGATTTCTACTGTGGTTTGAACGATTCTCTTACGCTTTTCTTGTTGTCTGAGTTGTTATTCTAGAAAGCCCTAATTTGTTAGGCCATCTTTAATTATGTGCTTATGTGTGTTCGTTCTTATGAAACTATCCATGTATTCTCTGGGATTCTCGCTTTAATTTATTGTTAGGGTTTTCAATCTTCAACTGTTCTCTACTACTTGCTTAGGGTTTCTCTGATTTTGTGCTATTTATTGTTTAACAGACTTGATTATTTGTTTTATCGATTTTTACATAATATTTTCTACTATGTCTATTGAAGTTGTGATATATTTCCTCAAAGCAGTGATTCATGTGTGTTTTTGTTAGAGCTCCTTATTGATTTTTCAAATTACTCCCTTGTTTGTGTGATACTTTCATTAGTTAGCACTGATTCCCCTTGATTTTTTGTCTCATCAGTGATTCTTTGACTGATTTTCAGAACTAAATTGTATTCTACCTTATTTATGTGCATAAATAGGCCTTCAAATATTTAACATATACTTTCCTTACTTGGAATATTATTTATTTAGTCTTTAATACATGTTACATGTTTTTACTACTCTTATTAGGGTCAAATCAGTTTATAGTTGATTATTTCCCTTATTTAACTCTAATTGAGCCCGTTTGAACTATGACTCCCAAATTAAAGGGAGTCAGGTCTTTGATTGATTCTGATTTGGGATTTTTCCCATAATTGTATTAACATAGTACTTGTTGCCTTATTTTCTCTACTCGTTTTCAAAGGTATAAATACTCTACTCTTTCTTTAGCTAACATTAACGTACACACACACAAACAATACATTGTTCCAAGCTCTCTCTCCTACACACATACTCTCTTCTCTTGCTGATTGCTTGCTACTCAGTCGGCTGAAAGCTAAGACTGAGTAACTCTACTGCTCTACCGCTCTACTACTCTATTGCTCTGCACACTACTGCTCTCTGAACTCATTCTCTCATTTGTTGACTGGTATGTTTTCTGTTTGATTTACAACATCAAAAACAATATGTTTTTATTCGTATTGCACTTCCTTTTATTTCTCTTATGCTTCTACTTATGGTTCTGCTGTTTACCTTGCAATTAGTACGATTGTTTACTAGTTCACCAATGTGATCGATCTTTCCCTTCTAGTTCAGCACGTCTATTGCTCTCTTGCATGTTCACTACAATTTTGCCTTACCCCTGACCCCAGTACACTATAAGCATGTACTTATGTAATCTTGAACCCTTCCCCGAACATAGTGTGTAACCCTAGCACCCCTCAATCTAATGTTGTTAAGTTGCTGGCATGAACACTTTGTGATAGATTATGTTGTGACTGTTTAAGTCCTGTAATACCTCTCTGATGTTTACCTGTGTAAAAATATACTGTCACGATCCAAATCCTAATTTAGGTTGCGATGGCGCCCAACAGCGGGGTTAGGCAAGCCAATATGAATTACACTAGGTGTTACCCTTCCCATTTGATTAAACAAGTAAATATTTACCAGTTTAAGAAAACTAAACATGATGATAGCTTGATATGAAAATAAAATAATAACAATACATGGCCAAAATAAAGCATGTGTATGAATATGCAGCCCGAAACCCAAAATATACACTACGTGTGTGCCAGGAACTAGTGTCACGAGTGTCACGGGCAACTATCGGGATATACAAGATACATATAGATACAAATCCATAGTCTAGATGAAATAGATGGGGAAAAATAACAAAAGGGACTTCAGGGTGCTGCTAGGAGGTCGCCAGGAAGAGCAGCTCACCGTGAAGTCTAATCACACAAATCAGTATCTAGCACTGGCCTGATAATCAGATGTACCAGCCTCCGGACCTGTATAATCAAGTACAGAAGAAGAAGAAGAAGTGCAGCATGAGTACATAAATAAATATGTACCCAGTGAGTATCCCGTCTAAACTCGAAGGAGTAGTGACAAGAGGTCGACTAGATACTCACTAAGGTCCAGCAATATAATATAAAAAGAGATATGGCTAAAGCAGTAGGCACGTGAAGCAAAAATCAACAAGTACATAAGCAAATAATGTAATCCAAGTAGCAACTGAAAATGAACTGCAAGGGCCAAACCTCCATTTACACAATACCTGTCAATCCCACTATGTGCGACTCAGACTCAAGTGATAATACAGTACCAGAACAAGACAACCGGCCGGAGTCATAAGCGTGGTCATAAGGACTGAGGTCATAAGCTACCCACGATCACGAATCATACCTGTGACTCGTGTGCTGACTCGAAAATGATAAGCTCCCCACGATCGCGAATCTTACCTGCGACTCGTGTGTTGACTCGATAATGATAAGCTCCGTACGATCGCGAATCTTACCTGCGACTCGTGTGCCGACTTGATAATGATAAGCTACCCACGATCGCGAATCTTACCTGCGACTCGTGTGCTGACTTGATAATGATAAGCTACCCACGATCGCGAATCTTACCTGCGACTCGTGTGCTGACTTGATAATGATAAGCTACCCACGATGGCGAATCTTACCTGCGACTCGTGTGTTGACTCGATAATGATAAGCTACCCACGATCCCGAATCTTACCTGTGACTCGTGTGCTGACTCGCTAATGATAAATGCATATTCATATATATAGGTTTGTATGTGTACCGACTCAATAGTGAACCCAACATGATCGTGCCAATACCACTGTAGCCAACTGGGATTGAAATCATAATATTTCACCTTTCCATGTCAACTCAACAACCATCATAACTTACAATACATACAAGGTACAAATAAGGCACATAGATGCATGCTTGTGAGTCCAAAAGCTACCCGACATAGCAATATAGTCGCCACGTACGTACTCTCGTCACTTGCTACGTACGCGGACCCCACAACATGAATACATAACAAATAAGGAACCGATGGGGACATTTGCCCTCTACGAGGTTGGAAAGGAGACTCACCTTGTGACGAAATCACCCCTCGAATCAAGGATGCGCCCGAATCTCCGATATCTACCCTCGATGGCTCGCAACTATCCAAATATAGCGTAATTGAATCAATTTAAGTTCAAAGAAGAAGAATTAAAAAATAAACCCAAAATTAAGCATTCTTGAAGGATTTTGGAATTTCGACCCCGGGCCCACATGTTCGGAATTCGAAAATTCTCGAAGGAATCACTTACCCGAAGCATAAGGATCATAATTATGTGATTTATACTTGAATTCATAACGAGAATTGAATAGTTCACCAAATTCCCAAAAATCCCATTTACTACACAGAACCTAGATTTTTCTAAGATTTAGTAGTTAATTCCCTTGACAATTCATGAATTAAACTAGTAAAAAAAAGTGAAATTACTTACCTCTACTGGAAGTGGGTCGAGGAATTGTTTTCTCAAGCTCGTAGAACCCTTCAATGGAGGTTGGAATGAGTGTAAGTGAAGAAAAACCGAGTTTTGACATCGAAATATAGGCTGCCTACAGGGGTTTCCGCACATGTGGAATATGGCCTGGGGAGCTGGGTTCGCACCTGCGGAGTTGGGGGCCGCACCTGCGGTCCCGCTCCCGTGGAAAACGGTCCCCACCTACGGAAGTTGCGCACCTGTGAGGCTGGGACCGAAGGAGCGGTCCCGCACCTGCGGCTGGGCAACCGCACTTGCGGTCACACCAGTCACAACTGCACCAACAGTGTTTTTAGCTGGTTTTTGGCCTCGTGTGGTGTCCGTATCACGCCCCAAAATCGAGGGACATGACCGGCGCTAGACCGGGTAGCCCTAGTCAAGCGGACCTGGATTCCTTTTCCCTTCCCACGTATTACCACGTGATCCCAATGTACATTATTCAGTTATAATTTAAACACATTCTTACAACCTGGAATTAAATCATAGATTTCTGTCATTTCCCACCGGTGGTACAATACATACAAAATATACATAACACACAATTTTACTTTACGTGGTTTACAAGTTATACTGCCCAAAATACATATGTACATAACCCACATTTCCTGTCTACGGAGCCTCTAAGAGTACGAAGGAGTTATATAATACTTGCCGGTAACAAGGCTCCAACTATACCTTACACAAATACCAAAATGAAAAATCCGAAAGCAGAGGTGGCATGAACCACACAAGGCCCCGAGGGGGAAAGGTGCTCACCCAAACAGTTGATGGGACGTAGAGGAGGCACTGCTGTCGGTGGGCTGGAGTACCTGCTATAGAACCACCTACAATCATCACAATGTAGATCCCCTGGCAAAGGAGACGTTAGTACATTTGAATTGTACTGGTACGTATGAACAAACTTTATCCCAAGTACAATCAACCAATATTACAGATAAGAAACAAGACAACAACAGGACCTACAACCAAAACACACGGAAAGTGACAATCAAAATCAACAACCATCTCTCTCTTTTTCCCTTTCCAACACCACCATATTCACGAGTTTCATAATTTTCATATCAATATTTATAACGATCACTTTTCCACCCTTATTACCTCGGCCACCCTTATCACCACAACCCACACCTTATTACTTCGTGTTGTGGCGCGCAACCCGACCTTGCCTGACAATTCATGTTTCATAACAACAATGCCAACAATTTCATCATGAGGGCCTTCCTTTCAAGAATCACCATTTCAACATTTATCATTTCATTCACTTGGGCTCAAAGCACCCCAACTTTCATCAAGCAGTAATATATGCACAAAGTGTTTCCATAACCGTTCAACTTATTTACAATGCTTCATATCAACACCTTTAAGCAATTACCATCTTTGCACATAATAAAGTTGGCATGCCAAGTCACGATTCAAAATCTCATCTAACACAGTGGGGTAGAAATCAACTAGACAATCAATTCACATATTTCCATATAAGTACACATACCGTATGCTTACCACATCCAGAGGGATTTTACAAGAATTAAAGTTAACAATACATACCTTGTGTTGAACTTTTCCCTTTATAATTTCTATCACAAATCACCGGACCATCAAGCAACGTCAATCTAATTCATAAGGCAACACATTCATCTTAGAATTGGGAATCATGAACACAATTCGAACTCGCTTAGGCATTTTATCGAATGCTATATGACCCCCTTAAATTTCTAACCCCTTCTCTGTGCATATTTACCCTAACCCACTCCCTTTTACTAGATTATGACAATAAATGAACATGCATGCAAGGTTCTTCACTTTTGTCTTCAAGAACTTCTTTAGGGGAGTTCTACTTATTAATCAAAAAAAAATCTGGAAATTTAAGGGAGATGGGGTGGAGACATACCTCTTTAAGTGAAGAAGAGAATAACTCGAAAATTCCCGGGATTGAATGATTGTGGAAAACCAAAAGTATGATGAAAACCCTTTATCTCAAGAACTCTCTTCTTTTCTCTCTTTATTCTTAGTCAGAAAATGGTTAAAAATGAATGGGAGGGGTGTTTTAATGAACTGGGGGTCAGGTTTTAAAGTTAGAAAGGTTAGGAGCCCGACACAGGAATGCGGTCAGGAATGCGATCGCATTCCTGACATGCTGTCCGCAGAGACGACCGCATAATGGCCATCGAGGTGGGCTAAAAATAAAAACACACTGTGCAGGTATGCGACCACTATGCGGTCCTCATACACTTTATGCGATCGCATAGTGCGTCGCATAACCTCCCTCACAAAAATCAAAGGCAAGGATGTGACAACTATGCGGTTCGCAGAACCGAAATGTGATCGCATAATGGACCGCATAAATGCCTCCAAATTGGGCAGTGTCCTGCCCAGGTATGCGACCATTATGCGGTCCGCATACCCGTTATGCGATCGCATAATGCGTCGCATAACGCCCAACTGCTGGAAAATTTTAATCTTTCAAATTCCGAGGTACTTTTACACAATCAAGGTCCGTTTTAAGATTTTCTACAGATATAACAGCTCGGGGACTTATTCGGGCATTATTTTAAACAAGAAATTTTACGGGTCTTTACATTATCCCCCCCCCCCTTAAGATCATTCGTACTCGTATGAGGATTTTGAAAATCGTTTGGTTTTGAAAACATGATATGCAATCTTCCAGATTTACACTAACTCCAATATTTTCAGAAACTTTTGCGAGAGTCTCCTTTGTATTTAGACCTATCTACCTGTCAGAGAGCTCCCGAAATACATTTCCAAGCATCATTACATAGTTTCTGGTATACAATTCATTACCTCAACACTTGCACATATCCAATTACCTTGACAAATACATATAGTTCATTCTCTTTACATCACAAATTGGCATAAGATTCAATTAGTGGCACATAATTTGCGCATAACTTTGGGCCCTTTCAATGCACCCCATTTAGTTCAATCACCTCAACAGATCATAGACAATTCATTTAACCATTACCAATCTACACTACCATTAATCACTTACTTAGCACATTTGTTTCACAAAACTTTTATTTGTATCAAAGGTTGCACACCACCCATTTAATAACATTGTATACATCTCTAGCACGCATTAGAAAGTTACAACAATAAGGCAATTAGGAAACAAAAATGGGGTGCCTTTGCACGAATCTGAGTACAACATCAAGTTGCCTTGGGACCATAATTCGCACAATCACTACTACACTTGCTCAAACAGATGGGGATATTTTTCTTTCATTTCTTTCTTTGTTTCCCACGTGGCTTCCTCGACTTGTTGACTTCGCCACAACACTTTAACAGAAGTAATCTCTTTGTTTATCAATTTACGGACTTGCCTATCAAGAATAGCAACCAGAGTCTCTTCGTATGATAGCTCTTCATTAACCTCAGTAGTCCCAACTGGCACGATGGCGGATGGATCTCCAACCACTTTCTTCACCATAGACACATGGAACACTGGGTGCACTAATAACATTTCATGGGGCAGTTCCAGCCTATAAGCAACCCGTCCTATCCTTTGAGCGATTCGATATGGCCCGACGTACCTAGGGCTCAACTTCCCTTTTTTCCCAAACCGCATCACTCCTTCATGAGAGACACCTTCAAGAACATCCAATCATCTACCTGGAACTCCAATTCTCTTCGACGAACGTCCGCATAGGATTTCTGACGACTCTGAGCGGTTTTTATCCTCTCCTGAATGACTCTAACTCTTTCCATAGCCTGGTGCACAAGATATGGCCCTAACAATTTCTCCTCACCAATTTCGAACCATCCCATCAGAGATCTACACCTTCTTTCGTACAATGCCTCAAATGGGGCCATCTGAATACTAGCATGAAAGCTGTTATTGTAAGCAAATTCGATAAGCGGCATATGGTCATCCCAACTACCTTATCTAAAGCAAAATCTCGCAACATATCTTCAAGCGTATGAATAGTCCGTTCCGCCTGACCATCAGTCTGAGGATGGAAAGTCGTGCTGAGATTCACTTGAGTACCCAAACATTGCTGAAAGTTTCTCCAAAAATTAGCTGTGAACTGGGCCCCTCGATCTGAGATAATAGAAACTGAAGTGCCATGAAGTCTGACTATCTCCTTGATATACAACTGAGCATAACGTTCTGCAGTTTCGGTGGACTTTACTGGAAAAAAGTGGGCTGATTTGGTGAGCCGATCCACTATCACCCAAATTGAGTCGAACCGCGCTGCGTGCAAGGTAACCTTACCACGAAATACATGTTGATCATCTCCCATTTCCACGTCAGTATTTCAATAAGTTGAGTTAATCCACCGGGCCGCTGATGCTCGGCCTTCACCTGCTTGCAATTCGGACATCTAGACACAAAGTCTGCCACACCCCTCTTCATACCGCTCCACCAATAAATCTCCCGGAGATCGTGATACATCTTCGTAGAACCTGGGTGCACAGAATACATGGAGCTATGAGCCTCCGCCATTACCCTCTCCCGAAGATTATCTACACCTGGGACACATAGCCTACCTTGACATCGCAACACTCCATCATTGCTGCCGAGTGAAAATGCCGAAATCTTGTTATTCAGAACTGCCTTCTTCAACTGTGCCAATGTCAAATCAATAAACTGCTTTACTTTGACTTCCGCTACAAGTAACGATTCTGCCCCATTATGCACCATAACCTCCCCTTCGCTTGAGGTCGAAAGACAAACCCCCAAATTGTCCAATTGATAAACCTCCCGAGCTAAGGGCCTCTGATTCGCTTCCAAATGAGCCAATCTACCCATACACTTCCGACTGAGAGCGTCGGCCACCACATTCGCCTTTCCTGGATGGTATAAGATGTTCATATCATAATCCTTAAGCAATTCTAACAACCTCCGCTGCATTAGATTTAGTTCCTTCTGCTTGAATAAATACTGAAGACTCTTGTGGTCTGAAAACACATCCACGTGGACTCCATAAAGATAATGCCGCCAAATTTTTAATGCAAACACCACAGCAGCGAGCTCCAAATCATGCGTCGGATAATTCTTCTCGTGATTCTTGAGTTGCCTTGAAGCATACGCTATAACCTTCCCATGTTGCATCAACACACACCCCAAAAAAAACCCTTGAAGCATCGCAATAAACCACAAATCCCTCTATACCTTCTGGCAGGGTCAATATCGGTGCCGAAGTCAATATCGACTTCAATTCCTGAAAACTTTTCTCACAAACGTCGGACCACTGGAACTTCACCGCTTTCTGCGTCAATTTAGTCAATGGGGAGGCGAGGGTAGAGAATCCCTCCACAAACTTTCGATAATACCCAGCTAAACCCAAGAAACTACGAATCTCTGTCGGGGTCGTTGGTCTAGGCCAATCTTTTACTGCCACGATCTTCTGGGGATCAACCTGAATCCCTTCTCTGGACACAACATGACCCATAAACGCGACTGATTCTAGCCAAAACTCGCATTTCAAAAATTTAGAATACAACTGGTGATGATGAAGAGTCTGCAGAACCGCCTTGAGGTGATTAGCATGATCCTCCCAACTCCGCAAGTAGACAAGGATGCCATCAATAAAAACAATCACGAAGGAGTCTAAAAATGGCTTGAAAACCCTATTCATAAGATCCATGAAAGCTGTTGGAGCATTGGTCAGCCCAAAGGACATTACAAAAAATTCAAAATGACCATAACGAGTCTTGAAGGCGGTCTTATGAATATCCTGCTCTCTGATCTTCAACTGATGATACCCATACCGTAAATCAATTTTGGAGAAGAACCTCGCACCTTACAATTGATCAAATCAATCATCTATTCGAGGCAATGGATACTTGTTTTTGATAGTGACTTTGTTGAGCTGCCGATAGTCAATACACATCCGAAGCGACCTATCCTTCTTTCTAACAAAAAGATCAAGAGCACCCCACGGCGACACACTCGGCCGAATGAACCCCTTATCTAATAAATCCTTCAACTTCTCCCTTAACTCCCTCAACTCTGTTGGCGCCATTCTGTATGGTGGAATAGATATTGGACGCGTGTCTGGTAGTACATCAACCCCAAAATCGATCTCTCTATCTGGCGGAATCCCTGGAAGCTCGTCCGGAAATACTTCAAGAAACTCGTTCACAACAGGCACGGACTCGGGAGCAGGCACCTCTGGAGTGGTGTCCGCGACCCGGACCAAATGATCAACACACCCCTTCTTAATCATCTTCGAGGCCTTAAGGCATGAGATAAACCTACCTTTCGGCACCACACCATTCCCCTTCCAATCAATAGCCGGCTCATTAGGAAACTCGAGTCTCATGACTCTCGTTCGGCAGTCGAGTTTAGCAAAGCATGGATAAAGCCAGTCCATTACCATAATAATATCAAAATCTACCATCCCAAGCTCAATAAGATCGGCCGTGGTAACGCGACCACATACCGTGACAACACAATTCTTATAGACTCGCACTGCTGTAATAGAATCAACAACCGGAGTCGATACAGAGAACGGCTCATGAAGCTGTTCGGGTTTTACCCCAAAACTTGAAGCAATAAACGGGGTAACATAAGACAAGGAGCACCCCGGATCAATAAGAGCATAACAATCAAGTTCTTGAACATTCAAAATACCTGTGACAACATCTAGAGAAGCCTCCGCGTTCTGGGGACCACTCAAAGGATAGAATCGGCTAGGTCCACCTCTATCACGAGCTCCACCCCTAACTGCACCACGCCATGCTGGGGCAGGAGGACGCCCTGAAGATGTGGCGACTGAAGAACCGGATGGCTGAGAAAAACCCCTACCCCTGCCCTGGCTGGGCGCACGACAATCTTACTGAACATAACCTCTCACTCCATACCCGTAGCATACCGGGGTATCCAGATAACAAGGATCGGTATGGAACCTCCCGCACTTAGGGCACAGAGCCCTCCCCTGCTGCTGGGACCTCTATCCCGGGCGACCTAACTGATGGGGTCTCCTGCTGTCTGACCCTCGTCCCCGGTGACTACTCTGCTAGAAATGGTGCACTGATGGCGGTGCACTGGTTGAGGACTGTGCATAGGACTGGGATGGCCCTGATGACCCTCTCCCAAGAACTGGTCTCCCTCCTCCAACTGAACTCCCCGAGTGGCCGGCTGGCCGGGCCCTGCTACTACTCTCTCTTTCCAAACTTATCTTCAATTTCCTAGCCTCTGTAACCTAGGCGAATCCCACAATCTTCCCATAATTCAAGTTTGAGTGCAAGGCAGCTGTAGCAGCTGCATTCACAACAAAGGGACTAAGGCCCTGAACAAAACGTCAAACCCTGGTATCCATAGTCGACACAAAGTGAGGAGCATATTTAGACAACCACACGAACTCCATATGGTACTCCCACACACTCATACTGCTTTGCTTGAGGATCTCAAACTCCATACCACGGGCTGCCACAGTCTCGGCAGGCAAAACGTGATCCATGAACGCATCCACGAACTCGTCCCATCTAGCCGGAGGACTTCCCTCCCCACGGAAACCCTCCCACATCTCAAACCAGGAATATGATGCTCCCATCAGCCTGTACAAAGCTAACTCAACCCCCTCTGTCCTTGTAGCTTTCATCACCCGAAGGGTCTTGTACATCTAATCAAGAAAAATCTTGTGGATCGGCCTCTTGATCCGTACCTGAGAACTCTGGAGGGGCCAACCGCAGAAACTGGTTGACTCTGGAGCCGGCGGAATCTCCCTGCTTGCTGGAGGACGCAGGGGTAGTCTGAGATTGTTGGGCCTGAGCGGCCACCAACTAAGTCAACATACGAATAGCTCCTCTGAGGTCCCTATCGGATGTACCGGGACCGGAAGCTGGAACTGTAGAGGGATCAGGAACGTCAGCGGGAGGGATTGCATCACCCTCCGCCGCCGCAGGAACAAGAATGCTTTGATCCGGAATAGAAGGGTCAGGCAGATTTAAGGTCGGGGAGTCACTCTCACCCGCATTATCTGGTAAATGATTCACAACCACACTCGAGGTGGCATTGGCCTCAAGGCCGAGTCGAGCCCTCTTCTTTGGTGCCATTACTAAAAATTTTGGAACAAAGCACGAATTAGGCAAGGATAATTTCACTTTCCGGTTCACCGCACGATATAGAATTACAATAAAAGGGTAATTTCCTAGATGTGCATGTAGACCCCTAATTATAGATGTGGTCGACAACACACATATAAGAAGGGCTCTATTAGACACGGCTCCGAGACATCCTAAGACGCTTTTAAAACCTTAGGCTCTGATACCAAGTTTGTCACGCCCCAAAACCGAGGGACACGACCGACGCTCGACCGAGTAGCCCCAGTCAAGTGGACCTGGATTCCTTTTCCCTTCCCACGTATTACCCTGTGATCCCAATGTACATTATTCAACTATAACTTAAACACATTCTTACAACCTGGAATTAAATCGTAAATTTTTGTCATTTCCCACCGGTGGTACAATATATACAAAATATACATAACACAGTTTTACTTTACGTGGTCTACAAGTTATACTGCCCAAAATACATATGTACAGAACCCACATTTCCTGTCTACGGAGCCTCTAAGAGTACGAAGGAGTTATATAATACTTGCCGGTAACAAGGCTCCGGCTATACCTTACACAAATACCAAAATGAAAAAATTTGAAGAAGAGGTGGCATGAACCACACAGGGACCCGAGGGGGAAAGGGGCTCACCCAAACAGTTGATGGGACGTAGAAGAGGCACTATTGTCGGTGGGCTGGAGTACCTGCTATAGAACCACCTACAATCATCACAGGAATGTAGCCTCCCCTGCAAAAGGGACGTCAGTACATTTGAATTGTACTGGTACGTATGAACAAACTTTATCCCAAGTACAATCACCCAATATTACAGATAAGGAACAAGACAACAACAGGACCTACAACCAAAACACACGGAAAGTGACAATCAAAATCAACAATTTTACCATCTCTCTCTTTTTCCCTTTCCAACACCACCATATTCACGAGTTTCATAATTTTCATATCAATATTGATAACGATCAATTTTCCACCCTTATTACCTCGGCCACCCTTATCACCACAACCCACACCTTATTACTTCGTGTTGGGGCGCGCAACCCGACCCCGCCTGATAATTCATGTTTCATAACAACAATGCCAACAATTTCATCACAAGGCCATCCTTTCAAGAATCAAAATTTCAACATTTATCATTTCATTCACTTGGGCTCAAAGCACCCCAACTTTCATCAAGCAGTAATTTATGCACACAGTGTTTCCATAACCGTTCAACTTATTTACAATGCTTCATATCAACACCTTTAAGCAATTACCATCTTTGCACACAATAAAGTGGGCATGCCAAGTCGCGATTCAAAATATCATCTAACACAATGGGGTAGAAATAAACTAGACAATCAATTCACGTATTTCCATATAAGTACACATACCGTATGCTTACCACAGCCAGAGGGATTTTACAAGAATTAAAGTTAGCCACACATACCTTGTGTTGAATTTTTCCCTTTATAATTTCTATCACAAATCACCAGACCTTTAAGCAACGTCAATCTAATTCATAAGGCAACACATTCATCTTAGAATTGGGAATCATGAACACAATTCGAACTCGCTTAGGCATTTTATCAAATGCTATATGACCCCCTTAAATTTCTAACCCCTTCTTTGTGCATATTTACCCTAACCGACTCCCTTTTACTAGATTATGACAATAAATGAACATGCATGCAAGGTTATTCACTTTTGTCTTCAAGAACTCCTTTAGGGGAGTTCTACTTATTAATCAAACAAAAATCTGGAAATTTAAGGGAGATGGGGTGGAAACTTACCTCTTTACGTGAAGAAGACAATAACTCCAAAATTCTCGGGCTTGAGTGATTGAGGAAAACCAAAAGGATGATGAAACCCCTTTCTCTCAAGAACTATCTTCTTTTCTCTCTCTATTCTTAGTCAGAAAATGGTTAAAAATGAAGGGGAGGGGTGTTTTTATGAACTGGGGGTCAGGTTTTAAAATTAGAAAAGTTAAGAGCCCGACACAGGAATGCGGTCAGGAATGCGATCGCATTCTTGACATGCGTTCCGCAGAGACGACCGCATAATGGCCCTCCAGGTGGGCTAAAAATAAAAACACACTATGCAGGTATGCGACCACTATGTGATCCGCATACACGTTACGCGATCGCATAGTGCGTCGCATAACCTCCCTCACAAAAATCAAAGGCAAGAATGCGACAACTATGCGGTTCGCAGAACCGAAATGCGATCGCATAATGGACCGCATAGTTGCCTTCAAATTGTGTAGTGTCCTGCCTAGGTATGCGACCATTATGCGGTCCGCATACCCGTTATGCGATCGCATAGTGCGTCGCATAACGCCCAACTGCTGGAGAATTTCTTTCTTTCGAATTTCGAGGTATTTTTACACAATCAAGGTCCGTTTTAAGAATTTCTACAGATATAACAGCTCGGGGACTTATTCAGGCATTATTTTAAACAAGAAATTTTACGGGTCTTTACAGTCCAGGAGGCACTTGGGCCCACTCGAGCCCCCGTCTAAATATATCAATAAGTCCCAAATCATTATACGGACTTGCTCGAGCCCACGGAACACTAAAAATAACGCTAAAACTCGAAATCACATCCAAAAACCCCTGAATTCATAACTTAAGACTTTCAAACTCTAGATTACTTAACGATGCGCCGAACCGACCTTTACAACTCGGAATGACTTTAAATTTTGCAAACAAGTCATTAATGACCATATGGAACTATTACCGATCCTAAAATTCCATTCGGACCTCGATAGCATAAAATCAGGTTCTAATCCAAATTTCAAACTTAAGAAAATCCTGATTTCCATTTCGGGCACCGAAATGCTCCCGGGTCATCGAAAACCCAAGCCGAACATATGTACAAGTTCGAAATCATAATACGAAGCTATTGGAGCTG
This sequence comes from Nicotiana undulata, assembly GCA_005239495.1. Taxonomy (NCBI): domain Eukaryota; kingdom Viridiplantae; phylum Streptophyta; class Magnoliopsida; order Solanales; family Solanaceae; genus Nicotiana; species Nicotiana undulata. Next base: position 1,788 of record ML241485.1, on the reverse strand, counting down.
ACAGAACTCGATTTCGAGGTTGTTTGCTCAAAATGTTTACCGAAGTCAAACTTGGCCAAATAGGCCAACCTTAAGGAACCAAGTGTTCCTAAATCTCTCAAACCATTCGCGAATCCCGAACCACCCGTCCCCGCAAGTCATAAAGTATGAATAGCCGCTATGGGAGGTTTAATTTAGGGGAACAGGATCCTAATACGCAGAACGACCGGTCGGGTTGTTACATATACTTTCACATATGCACTACTTGTCCCCAAATCCCCCTTTCCCTGGTTGCGTTTGTTTCCCCTGAACTATGCGTGCTGATTTGGTTGCTGATTGTCCTGTTTCTTTTCCTTCTCACACTGTTCTCACCAAGAGTAAAACTCTTCTATTTTTCTTTCAAAAAATTGATTTCAGATTGATCATTTTAAAATTGTTTTCATAACTCAATTCTTTTAAAACTATATCAAGCACTCTCACATACTCTTAGAAGTCTAGGTTCTGCCCTTTTAATATGTGACTGCTTAGGGACCCCAATGAGCTCCCTCTAAACTCTGACATATTAAAGTTTGCCCTTCCACACTGCACTTACTCTAATTTTTTGTTATGAATCTGGGTGTGAGCACTGTCCGGGATTGTTGTCACGACCCAAAACCGGTCCAGGTCGTGATGGCGCCTAACGGTGGGGTTAGGCAAGCCAACGAACAACCATAACAATGATAGTGCGGAATATAATAACAACATGGGGTAAGGTCGTAGAAACAAGCTGAACCTCAGCTAGGCCCAATACATATACAACCCCGATAACTACAACAAGTGTGTGCCCGGACTAGTGTCATAGTGTCAACGGGCGGCTACATAGACATAACTGTAGAAAATACATGTACAAAATATACAAGCCGCAGTCTGGAACAAAAGACTGAGCAAAAGAAAACTAGAAGGCTCCAGAGGTGATGTCGGGATGACGCCAAANAGAGTAGTGACGAGAGGTAGAGTACATACTCACTAAGGTCCAGTACATAATGAAATAAAATACATGCTGAGCAATGAATCATGTGAGATAGTACATCAAGTATAAGAACTTGTAAGAAACAATCAGTAACGGATCTTAAACACAAACTATTCATAGTTATATTTCTTGTTCTCTTACTCATTATCCGAAATGACTATTCTTTATTCTCAATGGCTCACTTGCCAGCACTCTGTATTGATTCTCAACCCACCCTCGTACGATCCAAACTCAATGCAAATGCGGATGAATGCAATGCGTATATAGATATATAACCGACACGGACAAGACTATCGGCCGATGTCATAAGGGTGGGTCATAAGGACTGACTCGGTCATAAAGTTCCACAGGTTCGCGAATCATACCTGCGACCCGTGCGTTGACTCGATAGTGATAAGATCCCCACGATCGTGAATCATACCTGCGACTCGTGTGCTGACTCGATAATGATAAGCTCCCCACGATCGCGAATCATACCTGCGACTCGTGTGCTGACTCGATAATGATAAGCTCCCCACGATCGCGAATTATACCTGCGACTCGTGTGCTGACTATACAAAGTAAAACTCTCCCCGATCACGAATCATGCCTGTGACTGGGGGGCCGATGAAAATAGTAGTATAATTCTCCCTGATCACGAATCAACCTGTGACTCAGGGGAAATAAAATATAAGTTCTCCCCTATCACGAATCAAACCTGTGACTCGGGGTCCATGAATGCATAAATGCGTGTATGCGACTGCGTGAATGCATATATATATGTGTATATGTAGACACCGTGGTACCGACCCGCCCACACT
>ML241483.1:1020-13476 GCA_005239495.1 Nicotiana undulata | reverse complement strand
CCTCGGCTCCAAAATTGCAAGTCAAGCCTCGATCACAGCCTTTCCTTTAGAACCCGACTCCGGGACGGTATTATCTAGCCATAATCAACCCAAGTACACCAATAAGTACTTAATAAATCAATTTCTAAGCCAAGTTATGCATTTCCTACTATTCTTCCTAGAATACTAAATTCGACCTCGGGCCCACACGTTTAGATTTTCGAATATTTATGAAGGAATCAATTACCCGGAGTCTAAGGATCGAAGTTACGTGATTTAATCAAGAATTTATGGCCTAACATGCAAAATCACGAAATTCCTAAGAACCCTAAAGTTTACTACCTAATTCAATGATTTTTGGTGGTTTATTAGTGAATTAAGCTAGGAATTATTGTTAAAAATAGAAGTTTTATGGGGTTTTTACTTACCTCTTACAGTGGGTGGTCGTGGAAGGTGATGCCCAAAACTTGGATGCTCTTTAATGGAGTTTGAAGATGGAAGGAATGAGGAAAACCCGAAATTTTGGACATTTTAAGTGGGCTGCCAACAGGGGTTTCCGCACCTGCGACCATAGGACCGCAGGTGCGGTCTCGCCTCTGCGAGAAAACAATCGCCCTTGCGGAAAGGGCCTGGGACCCTGGGCTCGCACCTGCGGGGTTGGGAGCCGCACCAGCGGTCCCGCTCCTGCGGAATGTTGGTCGCACCTGCGGAAAGGTCGCACTTGTGATGGCCTGGACCGCACCTGCGGACTTTGGGCAAGGGGCTAGGGATCGCACCTGCGGCTGGGCAACCGCACCTGCGGTCACACCAGCTGCTGTGCGCCAGCAGTGGTTTTTGCTGGTTTTTGGCCTCGGGCGGGGTCCGGGAGGCACCGGGGCCCACTCGAGCCCCCGTCCAAAAATACCAACAAGTCCCAAATCATCAAACAGACTTGCTCGAGCTCATGGAACACTCAATACAAAACTTAAGAACTTTAAAATTATAGAATTCACTTCGACGCGCCGAACCGGCCTAAACCACTCGGAATGACTTCAAATTTTGCAGATAAGTTATAAACGACACAACGGAACTATTCTCGGTCTCGGAATTTCATTCGGACCTCGGAAACATAAAATCACCTCTCAAGTCACATTTCAAATTCTTTAGAAACCCCACAAGTTCATTAACTCCATTTTTCCTCACTTGGATCCGAAACCAATCAAATCAAACCCGTTTTACACAAAATTCCACAGATAGGACAAACAACATATAATAAACCTGTTCCGGGATCCGAAACCATAACACGGGCCCGGTAACAAGGTTCNAATTCGATTCCGGGCATATGCCCAAGTCCCATATTTTCCTACGGACCCTCCGGGACCGTCGAATCACGGGTCCGGGTCCGTTTACCAGAAATATTGACCAAAGTCAACTATATTCATTTATTAATTATCAAAACTCATTCTTTTATCAGCTTTTCACATATAAGCTTCTCGGCTACACGCCCGGGCTGCGCACGCATATCGAGGTGAGGCTAACGGAGGCTAACGGAGCCTCGGAACACAGATATAGCTTAAATTACACAAGATGACCTTTTGGGTCATCACATCAACGATATGCCAAAGATACTTTACAAATGAGCTAGGTCGTGTATTAAAGGGTTTGAGATGAAGAAAATGTGAAATGCCATAAGTTCCCAGAACTGACGCACGACTTCCGCAATTGCGAATAATAGTTCGCAATTGTGAACTCTGACATCACTGTTGAACAACGCAATTGCGATCTTTATGTTAGAAATTGCGAACTAGGCACTTTGCACTTGGCTTCGCATTTGCGATGAAGATCTTCACATTTGCGAAGGTTGATTGTCTGGTTCGACTTCGCATTTGCGACCCTCTTCTTCGAAATTGCGAACATTGGCTGGAATGATTGACTTCGCATTTCGCAAGTTGATGCCGCTATTGCGACATCTGAGGCCATTTTCTAGATTTTCTTCTTTTCAACTTCTTTTTGAATCATTTTCACTTGGTTTCTTCATGATCACTTTTAAATCATATAAAACCTAAAAATAGAAGTAAACAACATTAAACACACAATTTTATCAATCAAGCATAGCACAAATCTAAGCTTAATGACAAGATAAGTTGATAAAATACCAACTTATCAAATGACACCAAGCTTTGCAGAAAAATTCCAAATGACAAAACAGACTTATTCCAAGTTCCAAGACAAAAATCCGAACCCAATAGGCATAAAGTCAAACCAAGGTCAAACTTAGGAAATTCTAAACCCTTTGAATTGCCAACCTTCGACAAAACAAGCCAGTTCAACTTAGGAACCTCCGAATACAGTTCTGAGCATACGCCTTAATCCAAAATTACCATATAAACCTAGTGGAACCATAAAAATACCATTTTGTGATCTAATAGACAAAAGTAAAACTTGGTCAACTCTTCCGACTTAAAGTTTCATAGTTGAGAATCATTCTTCCAAATCAATCTTGAACCACTCGGAAACAAAAACCAACGATATGCGCTAGTCATATTACACCATATGAATCTACTCGTGACATCAAACCACCGAGCTTAATGCAAATGATCAAAACAACTGGCCAGGTCGTTACATTCTCCCTCACTTAAACATATGTTCTTCCTCTAACATACCAAGAGTCGTTTCAAAGCCATTGAATCACTAAATAAACTCACCATGCCCATACCCATGTGTAATCTAACATCATCCCAATCTATATAAGTCCAACAACATAATCTAATGGAAGATATTTACCTTATCCTCGGCTCACAACCCTTAGAACCCAATCTTCAATATTCGAAATTCATTATAAGACCTAATTCTCGCATTTATATGTTGTATAAGTCTAAATCAAGCTACAACAAGTTGTAACCATGTTAACTAAAACCTTGTTCTAACTAAAATAGTTGCCCAATAACAAATCTAGTATCCGTTACATATCTCATATTAACTAAAACCTTGTCATGAACATTCGTGCAGTGCCAAGGATGAAAGCAACACGTAGATACTCATAACCACCCATCAGATCAATAAGTCATGGGGCTCTCTTGCCAGCCAAGAACCTTAGCCCAAATCTAAGCTGGCTAGTGACATTATTCTTACAAACCTACCTTAATAATATCTGATAGCTCATTTCAGGTCCAATAGCCTCACCTCATCCAGTACAAGCTACTCGGCCGATATGTCACACCAATACCACCTAGTGCCACATATCATGAAATCAGTGCATCAATGAATAATAACTCAAATATACCCAATGATGGAAAGAGAATGGAAATGAGAGAATCATTCCAAAAACTCAACAGATACCACCACAAAGCGCATTTCTATGAACCTATCACACAAAGGAGAAACAAGCACACGAAATAAGCACAAGGTACCACATCCCAACATAACTCTGTTGCATTGAGTGACCCAATCAAAATACTGATACACATGGATTACGTTCTGACATGATGCTCACAATCAACAACCATGGACGTACCAATCAACTAACACATAAGACACATGACCATAACCATGCAGAAACATATATCACTATATACCACCAACCGGAAGACCATAACCAAGGTGCCATCAACAACCTAACACCCGACAAACCATCTGCTCGAATATTTGTCAAAAGGACAAGATGGAAAAGCATCATATGTGTAAACAGTCAACAAATATCACCATTCATCGTGGCACAGAAGAGTAGCATGTGGAACATATCAGGACACATATAAGATCATCTCCCACCGGTGACACACCACTCCACAGTAGTTGTGCTGAGTAAGTAAATATGACCCGATGTGGAACACACATTCTCATCAGGCCTACTAGTGGCCTCAAACTCAATTTCGATCCTCCTAAAATAGGTAGATAACATCTTAAAAGCCCACGATAACCTATCCAATAGCACGTAAACTGACCTGTCAACCTCTTAAGATGACTTCACTGTTCAAAACCTTGGCACAATCTACCTCTGAGAACCCTCTTAGTCTTCAAATACCTAGAATACCAGAATCTCCATAATCGATCCAAACTACACTACTCAAATGGCTGACACATTCCACATACACGATCATCCCAAAAGAAATACTTCCAATACATATAACAAAATATGAACATCAGTAGTCGATCAAGCAGGCGATTACCATAATACCAGTCAGGCATCCGCAAGTCGAAACACAATGCGCCTTCTGATGTGTGTACCATTCTCAGGCGGTACCAGATAATGCTATCATTCTTATAAACATCTAAAACCATCCATGCTATCAAGAACTCGTGACCCCATCTAGGAGGAAAATCATAACACGCAATATATTTCTTATGCATATAGAAAACTACTGGCCCAAGCTATGGTCGACGCTATCAAGAACACTTCAAAACCCGTATTCCCATAACCAAGCCATCAGAACTGAATTTTACCAACTCAATCAAGTCATGCTGACTTCCAAACCCAAGATTATTGCCACGAAGCACCATTTAACATCACAACACAAAAGGAACCAATTATATTTATTACTATGTTGACCCAACACCACCGAGCTGGCCTATTTCTTTGAATTCTCCTCGACTTGCCTTCAAGTTAACACTTATCCTTGCTAGTACATTATGATTCTAAACCAAAGCTCACCACGGGAGATCCTAGAAACGTCATCCAAAAGCCTATAAACCAATGTATTCCCTCTGAAACACCCAATAATTCCACAACCAAGATACCTACTCTAAAGATACCTTCTGTTAATCTGCAGTTGTCCTCTAACCTCTCTGATACTCACATAAAGAATTGATAATGGTATAGAAATACCGCAAGTCTCAGCACTATCCCATGCAAATCTTAAATCTTATCCATATACAATTCCAAAAATCCACAAATACCACATATGAACCTATAACTCATTAGAACCTTCTCGAGAGTCATCCACCCTATTCCAATCTCCAATGCACTGCCAATACGAGCCAGATGACTTGTGCTCCATTAGCATACCAACACCTAATGAAGTGACCGTACCTTTAAGCGACCAAGTGAATCCCTCCTCCTCATGCACTACATCCACCAGGAATATCAAACCCAAATCATTCCTAGTTTTCTATATGCTCGGAAAGTATATTACATCATGCACTAGACAAATTTTCTTCCCCGCACTAACATCAAAATTGGTCCCCTTTCAAGTCATAACAAAATCGCAAATATACCCCAAACCAAAATTAATATAACACATGACCATGCAGTCTGATCGTCGATAGTAGACTCCCCCACTTGGAGTGAAGTCATAACACCCGATGTTCCATAATACCATCCTTCGTAAGCTCGTGTAGCACCAATCATGATATACCTCAAATCATCTACTAAGCGCATATTCATCCCGGTGACCTAGATGATAATATATACCTTCCACCGAATGGAAGCCTCATACAAGCACTTAACCTCAAATGCTGCCGGCTAGCCTCAAATCAACATCCCCTATGAACCTACAATGATCACAATAACCAGGCAATCAATTAAATCCTCCCAAATCCATACTCACAAACAAGATACAAGAACCCGTTGTACCCCACACATGAAACTCTAAAAGATTTTCAAACATGTCAGCGTTCTCACTTAGGACAACACATCGAGATTATGACCGAGAATCCATAGCCCTTCGCAGCCCACCCATAGAATTGCAAGTCTTTGGTGCATTGCTAATATCAAGTGTGAAACATCATACACGAGTGGATGTAAGGAAATATAAGATATACGCTTCAAGCTTAATCAATGTCGCACGATAAGGAATGAAAGAAGTGGAATTCTAATAGTTATGTAGACTCTCAAAGATATGTAAAGACGTCTCTGTATCGATCCGCAAGACTTTATAAGACATTCTTGTGACTCGTAGAACCTATGAATCTAGAGCTCTCATACTAACTTGTCACGACCAAAAATTCCACCTTAAGGATCATGTTGACACATAGAATCTTAACTAGGTAAGTCGATCGCTTATAACAGTTAAACCAATTAAACATGTGATTATGAAGCAGAGTTTCAAATAAATGCGAAAATAAGTTTATACAAGCTTACAGGAAATCACGACAAATCCCCAAGACTAGGTAGTACAGAGTCAAAATCTAATTGAATTCATAGATAATATCCACAAATACAATATTGTTTGGACAGAGAATTTGATTGTATAATTGTAATGAAAGGACTCCAAGGAGATTCGGTGATAAAAGCAACTCAACCTTAAATCCTCACAGACAAAAGAAGCTCTCATTGCTTGGAACCGTTACTTCTAATACCCGGATCTGCATAAAATGTGCAGAATTATATTATGAGTAAACCATGATCGGTGCCTATATAAGTATCAAGACTAACCTCGGTGGAGAAGTGACTATTTTCAAGTCGAGACACCCACTAGACATAAAAATGAATAATACAAGTATAAAGTTAACAACGAAAAACAAAGTCAATAAATGGAGACAAAGAGTAAACATGTGATAAAATAGCAAAATAATCATGCCTGATTACAATACAAGTGAAATAAATTAAGGAAAACAATATCAGTTCAAGTCATTAAGCCGTTCCAACATAGAATTTACAACAAAAGCCATCCCGAGGTATCACGTCACATAATATCAAATCACTAGTCACAAATCACAAATCTTATACACATGGCACCTCGTGCCCACACTATCAATCACCTTCACACGGTAATGACTTCGTGCCAAAACATAAATCACACTCGTACAACAAAGACCTCGTGCCACAATAATGTCACAAGCCAAAATCCTTCTAGATATGATGGCACCTAACCTTCCTTCTAGGTAAGCCAAATAACAACCAACACAATTCTAATAAGATAATAACCCAAGGATTGGTAGTACAAGTCATGAGCCTCTAAGACTTAGATTTACAAGCTGGTGTGAAATAAATATAACATTTGTTTGGAATGTTCATAAAAATAATTCAAATCTTAAATTACCAAGGACAAGTGATAGCTATATCCGGAACGCAGGTACATCTTCAATGTCATCTCCCGCCATGCACAACAACATCAACTCTAAGATCTGCACGCAAGGTGCATATGTATAGTATGAGTACAACTAACCCCATGCACTCAATAAGTAACAAGCATAACCTCAGGTTAAAAGCAGTGACAAGCTCGAAAGATTGTTAGAGTCCAATACCAATAGCCAATAACAACTCGTAATCATATACTGAGGGCAATAAAGGTAAATAACTCAAGAGATATTATGCTCAGTTCGTTCACAGTTACGGGATAGTAGACGTGCTTTTCATGTATAAAAGTCAAAGTACAAATATTACCATTGAAAACCAATTAAACATGAAAGAATCACATTTTTCAAATTTCCCAACATCATATAAGAATTTTCATCTACCATTTAGCATGAGTAAAATAGGTCTTTATGCCTACATGTCAAGTCATCAAATGTCATATTACCGTCTAGCATGAGTAAGATACATATCTACGCCTACATGTCAAATATACACGTCAATTTAATGATTTCATAGTGATATCATCAAGTACACTCACTCTCAGCACACTCAAGGTACCTGGCTTAAATTCCCCATTTCATCTCACACACAATCACTCAGCACTGTACGAGTGCCTGACATCAATGACACTTACCAAAAAATGTGTATATATCAATGTACATGCACCCACTGCTAGCATGTCAGACTCCGGAGGGGAGAATCCTTCCCAACCGCTAATCGTAAGCTAATATGGCTTGTTGCAGCATGCAACCCGATCAAAATAAAATCCGTTGTGGCATGCAACCGATCCAATATAAATCTGTTGCGACGTAAAACTCAATCCAACATAACTCACAACACGGCTCTGTGGCCCTTATTTGTCATCAATCCGCTCAAGTCTCAATGACTCACATCACACAAAAACATAATCCAATTGTACAACACGAAGTATCATAATATGCCATAACCACAACTCAAACTCGTGTAAAGTACAAGGACGCTAATAACATGTGAGACATCATATAAAAAGTGTAAAGAGATAGATATATAACATGTATATACAACTATCACGGCTAAATATTATGACTAAGGCTAAGGCAAATGGCTCAACATGGTAAAAATAGCCCTATCATGTCTGAAACAATTAAGTAGGAGGCCTAGATATGATTTCCAACAAGAATAATATCTCACGTAGTAATATAAATAGAGAAACATGATATTGAAGAAACATTATAGCAAATCAAAGCACATAGTAGCCTAAGAACTACCCGGATCATGAACAACTCGATGCACGCACACGCACCCGTCACCTAGCACGTGTGTCACCCCAACCCATCTCAAATATCATAGTTCTCATGATATTAACCCTCAAATCCAAGTTTATACATGTAACTTACGTCGAACAAGCCAAATCACTACCAAGCATGCCATAATAACACTCTGGAAATGCCATCCCGCGCGAATCAACCTTTGAAGGATTCGAAATTAGCCAAAAAAAACTCAAAAAAAGTCAAATAATGCCATAAGAAACTAATCTAAGCGATAAAGATCGAATCTTTAATCAAATACTCAAAGTCAACCTGAGATTGTACCTCGAAATCCAAAAAAACTCACAAATTCTGACAACCCATTCGAATACCTCCAATTGCGGACAAGATGTTCAAAACTCAATTATTCACTTTAGAAAAGATTAGACAAATACCCCTAATTTCTCTTGTAGAAACATCAACCAAATGCCAAAGTCGAAGATGGATGCATGCAATATAATCAAAATCGACTCAAAAATACTTACCCTAATCCATGTGGTAAAAACCCTCTCCAAAAAAAATCTCACATCTGCGACATCAACTTACCAGACCAAGAACTGCACCTGTGTAACTACTACCGCATCTAAGACACCGTAGACGTGCAAATACTATTGCATAAGCGAACACTCAACTCATGCCTCATTCCTGCATCTGTGATCCATTTAACGCAGATGTGACCACCGCCCCTGTAATCCTTCATTTGCAGAAGAGAAACACTTGACCATGTTACAATGTCACATAAGCGACTTACACCTCACAGAAACAGTAACCGCATATGGTTCTATTATGCATAGATGTGAAATACCATAACAGATCTGCCCAAATACATGAAAAGTGTTTTGAAACCCATCTGAAAGTCACCCAATCCCCTCGGGACCCTGTCCGATCATACAAACAAGTCCCAAAACACAACACGGACTTACTTGAGGCCTTAATTAACACATAATAACATCAAAACTATGAATCGTACCTCAAATAAAACTTTTGAACTTTCAACTCCCAAAACTCATGTCGAACCATATCAAATAAACTCGGAATTATCTCAAATTTTGCACACAAGTTACAAATGTCATAACAAAGCTCTTCCAACTCCTGGAACAACAATCTGGACCTGATATCATCAAAGACAACTCTTGGTCGAACTTATGAACATTCTAAACCTTCAAATTGCCAACGTTCGCCAAATAGTGTCGAAACCTTCTAGAAACATTCAAATGCAAATCCGGGAATACACCCAAGTCCAAAATCACCATTCTTACATAACAGAATCATTACAATTTTGATCAGAGGTCGAATACATGAAAGTCAAACTTGGTCAACTCTTCCAACTTAAAGCTTCCTATTTAAGAATCATTCTTCCAAATCGATTCCAAACAAATCAAAGACAAAACTTGACCATACATGCAAGTCATAATAACTCACGTGAAGCTACTCAGGACCTCCAACAACCAAACAAAATTTAAATGCCCAAAATGATCGGTCGGGTCGTTACATTCTCCCCCACTTAAACATACGTTCATTCTCGAACGTGTCATGAGTTGCAACAAAGCCATCAAATCACTGAATCAACTTGTCATACGCATACCCATGGGTGACCTCACGTCACCCCAAACCATGTAAACCTAACAATCCATCATAATTGAAGATCCTTACCTAAGCCTTAGTCTATAAGACTTAGAATCATATCTCCAACTTCTGTAATCCATTACAACACCCGATTCTCGCATATGAACATTGAGCAAGTATGAACAAGATGTATCAAGCCATACCCAAAAACCAAGATATAATCACATGATATACCACATAACTTAGATATTCATAACAACAACTTTCCAGCACAATGGCTGCCCAATAACTAACCCAGTACTAGTAACTAACCTCATCGGATAAAACCTTGTTCTAAAACTTCCTACACTACCTATAATGGAAGAAACAAGCAAAAAATGAAAACAACTCATCAGATCAACAAGTCATGGATCTCCCTTTCCCGATAAGAACCATTGCCTAATTATATGTTGACTGCTGATGTTATTCTTCAGAACATACCATATCCAGATCCGATAGTACTAAAATCTGGTGCAAAACCTCATCCCATCCAGTACGATCTGCTCACCTGACATGCCACACCTATATTACCTCAAGCCTGATACCATGCAACCCGTGCACCGAACAAGAAACAACTTGAATGTTCCCAATAATGGAAAGAGAATCAAGGGAGAACCGTTTCGCAAGCTCAATCAATATCACTACATAGCGCCCATCTTACAAGGAGAAACGAACACACCAAATAAGCACAAAGGATCATACCCCAGCCTAACTTTTTCTCGATGCATGAACCAATCTGAAGACCGGTCCATATGAAATACCTCGATCCATGACACTCGTAATCAATAACAATATGCATAACCATAACAAACACGCGATGTGCATGACCATAACCATGGAGAAATTGTGATGACCTAAAAGGTCACCTTAGGTAATTTAAGCTATATCTGTGTTTCGAGAGCCTCCGTTAGTCTTATATCGATATGCGTGCGCAGCCCGGGCGTGTGGCCGGGAAGCTATTATGTGAAAATTTGATGAAAATGAGTTTTGATAATTAATAAATGAATATAGTTGACTTTGGTCAACATTTCTGGTAAACAGACCCGGATCCGTGATTCGACGGTCCCAGAGGGGTCCCTAAGAAAATATGGAACTTGGGCATATGCTCGGAATCGAATTCTGAGGTCCCAAGACCGAGAAATGAATTTTTAAAAGAAATTGTTTTCTGGAAATATTAAAGGAATGTGAAAGTGAATAATTATGTGAAAACCTTGTTACCGGGCCCGTGTTATGGTTCCAGAGCCTGAAATAGGTTTATTATATATTATTTTTCTTATTTGTAAAATTTGGTGAAAAACGGGTGTGGATTGAGTGGTTTCAGATAAAAAATGAGGTTCTGAGGTTTTAAAGAATTTGAAATGCGACTTGGAAAGTGATGTTATGTTCCCGAGGTCCGAATGAGATTCCGAGACCGGGAATAGTTCCGTGGTGTCATTTATAACTTATCTGCAAAATTTGAGGTCATTCCGAGTGGTTTAGGCCGGTTCGGCGCGTTAAAGTGAATTCTAGAATTTCAAGTCCTTAAGTTTTGAATTCAGGGGTTTTGGAGAGTGATTTTGAGTTTTAGCGTTGTTTTGAGTGTTCCGTGAGTTCGAGCAAGTCAGTTTAATGATTTAGGACTTGTTGGTATTTTTGGACGGGGGCTCGGGTGGGCCTAGGTGCCTCCCGGACCATTGCTGGTGCACAGCAGCTGGTGTGACCGCAGGTGCGGTTGCCCAGCCGCAGGTGCAGGACCGCCCCTGCGGTCCCAGCCTCGCAGGAGCGGACCCCATCCCCCTTGCCCAAGTCTGCCCGGCAACCAGATGCTTCGACCCGCATTGAATGCTGGACCACTCGTTGAAGATAAAAGTACATCGAACCCATATGAAGTTTTACAATGAGCGGATTGTATCCATTGAGCAAATATAGGTTCAATCAAGATTTGCTTCTTCGGAGTGCCAAAGGCAAGCATGACATCATTATGAACATAAAGTCCCAGGGTATGGAATCCCAGAAAGGGGCAGGCGCGGTCCAAGCCATCGCTAGCGCGACCCTTTCCGCAAGGGCGACCCAACTTCCGCAGGAGCGGGACCGCTGGTGCGGCTCCCAATCCCGCAGGCGCGAGCCCAGGGTCCCAGGCCCTTTTCCGCAGGGGCGACCACTTTCTCGCAGGCGCGGGACCGCACCTGCGGTCCTATTGTCGCAGGTGCGGAAACCCCTGTTGGCAGCCCACTTAAATACTCCAAAATTTCGGGTTTTTCTCATTTCATCCATCTTCAACCTCCATTAGAGAGCCTCCAAGCTTGGGCATCACCATCCACGACCACCCACTGTAAGAGGTAAGTAAAACCCCATAAAACTTCTAATTTTAACAATAATTCCTAGCTTAATTCACTAATAAACCACCTAAAATCATTGAATTAGGTAGTAAACTTTAGGGTTCTTAGGAATTTCGTGATTTTCCATATTAGGCCATAAATTCTTGAATAAATTACATAACTTCGATCCTTAGACTCCGAGTAATTGATTCCTCCACAAATTTTCAAAAATCTAAACGTGAGGGCCCGGGCTCGAATTTTAGTATTCTTGGAAGAATAGTAGGAAATGCATAACTTG
>ML241480.1:0-92394 GCA_005239495.1 Nicotiana undulata | reverse complement strand
AATTTGCTATACTTATGGGGAGTGAGTTTGAGATGAGTATGATGGGTGAGCTAAACTTCTTCTTAGGCTTGCAAATCAAGCAAAACTCAAATGGAACAATGATCCATCAACAAAAGTATGTGAAAGAATTTCTCAAGAAATTTAAATGGAAGACTCAAAGGAAATAGACACCCCCATAGCCACAACTAATTGGATGTGGATGAACCTGGTTCATCCGTTGATCAGAAGCAATACAGAGGGATGATTGGGTCTCTATTATATCTCACTGGCAGTAGACCTGATATTGTGTTCACTGTAGGACTGTGTGCTAGGTTTCAAGCAAATCCAAAGGAGTCCCACCTAATTGCAGCGAAGAGAATTTTGAGATATCTGAAAGGCACCACTGATTTGTGCCTTTGATATCCTAAAGGTAGTAATTTTGACCTTGTAGGATATGCTGATGCTGATTATGCAGGTTTCCTGGTTGACAGGAAAAGTACTTCAGGCATGGCTCACTTTTTGGGCTTCTGCTTTGTGTCTTGGGCCACCAAGAAACAAAACTCAGTAGCCTTGTCTACTGTTGAGGGTGAATATGTGGTTGCAGCCTCATGTTGTGCTTAGTTGTTGTGGATCAAGAAACAACTCATGGACTTTGGTATAGATGTGGGATGCATTCCTATTTTCTGTGATAACACTAGTGCAATCAGTATGACCAAGAACCCGGTTCATCATAAGAGAACTAAGCACATAGATGTTAGACACCACTTCCTTAGGGATAACTATGAAAAGGGAATGATCTCAATTGAATTTTGTGCTATTGACAAGCAAATTGCAGATATCTTTACTAAAGCACTAAGTAGGGAGAATTTTGAGAGAAATCGACTTGAATTAGGGATGATTAAAATCACCTAATTGGAAAAAAAAATTGAAAAATGAAAAAAAAATTTGGCTAGAAACACTAACATAGATAATCAACCAGACTAATCATTGCTCAGTATCATGACTTTACTGCCATACTCTCTTGCCATGTATTAATATGATTCCTGGTTGCTAATGATATTTTTCTATCTTTGTAAATTGAGGCATATCTAAATACTCTAACATGATGAACTTGGTTCATCGCTGCTGGTTCATCTGACTGACAAGGTACGTGCTCATCTCCATACACTTATTGAATTAATTACAGTCACACATGAGAAGGGCTCTATCTATATTTGGTTCGTTTCAAATATTGTGTACTTATCCTAAAATGAACCCGTTACAAGAAGTCCCATCGCTACTTAATTAGCCTAGATTTAGGGGATTCTTAACTGTCTAATCAATGAAACTCCTACGTCGATTAGACTCCCTCTTGATTAAATGTTCAGCCCGTTGTATTATTCATAGCCACATATTATAAAAGGGTCATCATTACCTCCCCTCTTCATAACATAACAAGTAGAACCAAGTTCTTCATTCCTCTAAAAATCAAAACTGATCAAATCTTTGTCTCTCCCTAAGACGTTCATAACAATGTCTTCACCACCCTTGCCTTTTCTTACTCTTCATCCTCCATACGTGATTACGATGGAGGACGTGAAGACTCTGAGTCTAACTCCCCATCAGTATATAGTTCACAATCTCCACTCAGATCTTCAACCCCTAAAAACCCTCCAGTTCTTGAACCCACACCTAACCCTACTCCAGCCCCCAGGGCACGAAGAGTGAACGTTCTTGCTAGAAAATCTGTTGCTTCTGGATCTCGTGCAAAATTCTTCAGGAAATTCTTGAAGCCAGCGAGGTTCCTGAGTCTGAATCTTCAAGTAAATCCTTGAAATCCGCTAATGAGGATGAAGCACCAGCATCATCCAATTCTGAGCAAGGTAATCTTGAAGTTGATTCTGAAACTGCTACTACTGAAAACAGGTTTGTGTTGGTTGGGTCAGTTGTTGGTGTTGAAGTGCCGGATAGGCAGAGAAAATTGGGGAAAGATAAAATTCTTGAGAGAGAGGGAGAAGGAGGTTTTGTAAGGGGATCTGGGGAGGACGGTACCACTTTGGCAATTTGTGGTCCCGTTCCTGAAATTGTTGAAGAATGTGTCACAAATTTAGGGGGAAGTGTTGCTGAGGAAGCAGCAACAGCTCTAGAGAGCTTACAAAAATCAGCAGATGAACCTAGTTCATCTATCGAGGAGACACTGGCTAAGATGATGAGGAAGCTGGGGGAGTCTTATAACCCGAAAAAGAAGAGAACTCAAAAGTTCAAGAAAGTCACTACCCCAGTTCCTCTAAAAAAAAGGAAAGCTTCTGTATCTGTTGATGCTCCTGCCCCAAAGGTTCGTGCTACACGAAGTGCTGTTCGACAAGGTGAAGAAGAGTTCGAAAGGGCTCTGAGAGAGACCAAGAAAAAGAAAGCTTCAAAGGGAAAGGCAAAGGTAGGAGAGTCTATTGAGGCTGTTATTGTTGATGATGATATGATGGACCTGGTCTATCATAAGGAGCAGCCTGCTCTAGTTGTGGTTGAGACACCCAAGCCCAAGAAGGCTAAGGCTTCTTCAAAGAGGTCAGCTGTTGTGTCTGTCACACCCTCAAGCACTGCCAAAAGGACCAGGTCCAAGGCCAAGAAAGTGAGGGTTGTTGAAGAAGAAAAAGAATGGAGTGGAGGATAGAAGGAGATGTCTGGTGAGAAATCTGACAAACTCACCTTGTTTGGTAAGCCTACAATTCTTAAGGGAAAGCTGGTGAAAGATCTGGAAGAATCCGGAATGATCTTTTTGATGGATGCGCTGGATGTACAGGGGTCGAAGGACATGGTCCTTCACCTGGAAGGAAGGCTGGCAAGGAACGAACTGGTAGAGTTTATGGCCAATGCAAGTGTCAAGAATGGCAGGGTGACCTCCACAGTCAAAGGAATTCAAATCACTTTTGGTGCAAAGGAACTGGGAGAGATTCTGAATATACCCGTTGAGGGCTACGATGATTACACTAGGCAAAGATGTCCTAGTCTTGATGGAATGGATTCAGATCTCAACATCACCAGATTATTTTTTGAAAATGAGGAAGAACGTGAGCCCAAGCCAGTGTTCAAAAGTGAAATGAAGCCCCAGAACAAGTTATTCTTCGAATTTGTGATCAAGTTTCTGCTGCCAAGACAAGAGCGTAGGCACATTGCAAGCTATATGGACTTAATGCTTATGGAATGCTTGTATACGGGTAAGCAGATAAATTGGCCAGCTTTCATCATTCAACTCTTGGACAGAGTTGTGAATGGAACCAAGGCACACGCTATTCCTTATGGCTTTATTCTGACGGTTGTGCTTGCCCACTTTGAGGTTCCTGTGAAGAAAGCTGATATGGCTAATGCTAAGGATTATTTTGGGAAGAACACTTTGCTGACATGTGATTATCTTGTCAATGTTCCTGAGGATGAACCTGGTTCATCTAGGAAGCATCCAGTCAATAGCAAAGTCTGGTCATTGGTGCAGGAAGGAGAGATAAAAGATGCGGAGATCCTTAGATTGAAATCTCGCCTTCATGAGGTGAAAGATGAGCGGGATGCTCTTAGAGTTGAACTAGCCAAGGAGAAGGAGAAAAATGAAAGTGTTCTTCAACAAATGCTTTCTCTCCTTCAGGCCAAGAACCCAACCTCATCTGCCCCTACCCAACCTTAGGATCTCCAGAGCCACCAAAACCCCCTAATTGCCCAGTTCGGGATTTGTTCTGTTTCTGTTTTTGTTATGTTTTGCTCATGGTTATGAATGTTTTAGTTCTTTTTGTGTATGGTGTTTGATTATTGACTAATCAATGAATTCTGCTTATGTTAGTTATTTACTTTATCTTAGCTTCTTACATAGCTTACATTTATTGGTTTCTTTTGATGATTAAATCATGTTTGCACCTGCAGTTGCCTCAATAACCATGAGTAATTGTTAACACACTCTCGTAAGTTTATCATTTTGCAACTTTTCGATGATGCCAAAAGGGGGAAGAAATCTTCTTTTCAAATTTCAAACTGTTGTGATATTTATAACCTAATGAACCTGGTCTCTCTATGATAAATGCTTAAAACCATACAAAGTGTTTGAAGTGTATACAGGGTTAAGCACAGAGTTTGTCATCATCAAAAATGGGGAATTTGTTGACCCAAGTCACTGCATGGTTTTGAAGATTGACAATTGTCTACCCAGTTGAACCAGGTCCATCAGGGCAAACATACTTGAACAATTCCATTGGCTCATGAACCGCCTATGTACTGGAGATAAACGTGATTATGAATTATCCATGAACCAGGAGGTTGTCTCCAAATGCGAAAAGGTTGCAAATTGATAAGAGGTTAGATTTCGAGTTCAGCAAGGACAGTAACAAAGGGAAGAAGTTGAGATAAACACAAACTCTTCCACCAAGGAAGAGTTGCATTAGAACTAAACAAGAAATCTCAACTACTGGCGCTATATAATGTTGAAGCATTGCTACTGAATTCTGATCGCACAAAGGAAGAAGTGAAACAAGAATTGAAAGCAAAATTCCCAGAGCTATTTTGCAAGCAGAATCCTTGTGCGACACAAAGGCTATTGACCAGCTAGAAGAACCAGTTCCATCTATTTGTCTTTCGAGTCTAGTTGGTTGTAGTAAGTGATTTAATATTGTATCTTTCAGCTTTCTTAGAAGCAATTGTAATAGGTACATATTGTTCAAGTTAGAGTTAACTTGAAGCTTGTCGCAATTAGCTAGAGGCTAGTTTGCTACAAAGGGATTAGAGTTAGTCCTAGGTTTACAAAAGCGTTTATTTTGTAAATGTTGTTTGGCTCAGAGTTCTGAAGAGTTTGGGAAAATCCTACTGAGGAGTAGGTCGTGGTATTTTCACCTTTTGAGCCACGTGTTTTCCACGTAAAAATCTCTGTGTTTTTACTTTACTGCATTTATTATTCCGCAACAGTAGAAGTTGGAACACCAAGAAGAACTAGGTTCTTCTAGTAAGACAGCACTCGAAAATTGGACACCACACAAATCACCCCCCCTCTTGTGTGGTATTGAAGTATAAAACATCAAATGCCTTTCAATCTCTTGCAACCTTTAACAAGATTTCAACCTAGAATCTAGGGTTTTCATGGTAGAATTAGGAATTTTTGGGTAGAACTTAGGGATTTCGAAATTTGGGAATTTAGAACTCGAATTGGGGTTGGATGACAACCAATTGTATATTCGAGCTCGGGGGAGAATAGGTAACTGGATTTTGGTCCAAACCTCGAGTTCAGACCAAGCGGGCCCGGGGTCGATTTTTTTCTTTTGATAGGAAAACCATAATTTTGCATTAAAATTAGTTCCTTTAGCACTAATTAATGATATTGAAATAGTTATGATTAGATAAGAGTGTGTTAGAGGTGAATTCGAAAGGAAAAGCTGTAATTGAGAAGTGTGTGGTCTGCGAAATCGAGGTAAGCGTTTGGTCTAACCTTAACTTGAGGAATTAGGAATCCCCGACTTAAATGCTATATGGAATTGCATGTGTGTGGTGTGTAAGTGCGGTGAGTAGTACCTATGCGCCACCAAATTATCTGTTTAGTATGTTCCCTTCCCCGTTTCCAACTTATGATATCCTTGTTTTAGTTGTTCCATGATTATTAATGCTTATATGTCTACCTGTTTGTGTCTACTTGTTGTTGTTAGAGATTGTTTTCCCTTATTTGAAAGTATTAATTGTTCTTTCGCCTCATTCTGATACATCAATGGTCGAGCTGGTTGTAAGTGTTTTCATGATACATTTCGATTGGTTTCGCTGTGTAGTAATAATTAGTGGAGCTTCTTAATTGTACAACTTTCCGTTACATTATTTGAGATATAAATGTTGTGAAGGATTTTTAATCAAAATTGTGAACTCTTTATTATAAATGATGAAATGTGACTGTCTGGTGGGAGCGGATTGCACGCTGCAACGAGGAGGTATAAGGGTGGATAGGTGGGATTGGGTTTCACGCCGCAAAAGGAGGAATTAGGGTGATATATTGAGGAGAAACAAGGGTGGACAGGTGGGATCGGTTTGCATGCCGCAACAAGGAGTAATAAGGAAGAATATTCATGTTTTACTAGTTATATGATAAAGAATGGAACACTCACTGTATTATTTTGTTGTTCCCATATTCTGCTTTTACCCTTATTTAAATTGTAACTTGGAAATTTTCATAAGGATTTGTTATAGATGAGTCACTTAATTATTTACTGCAAGTTATTGTTCATTTACTTTAGTATTTCCTTTTTGCTTTATTAAACACTGTATATATGTTATATTATAAATGCCCCGTCGTAGCCTCTTCACTTCCTCGTCAAGGTTAGGCTCGACACTTACTAGTACATGGGATCGGTTGTACTGATACTGCACTCCGCACTTCTTGTGCCGATCCAGGTTTCGGCCAGAGATGATTTTCGAGTAGTAGCTGATCATTCGTACGGAGACATGAGATAGATCTGCTAGCGTCCGTAGATTCCTAGAGTCTTCTCCATATTATTTAGTTACTATTTTATTTTATTCAAAACAAACATATACATTTTCTTTCAGCCAATTACTTGTAGAAGTCTTTAGTAGTTCGTGAATTGTGACTCCAAACCCTGGGTAGCTAGATATTAGTATTAGTTTCGTGGCATCGTTTTATTTCCCCATAAATTATTTTAATATCATTTATTGGATAATATTAAGCCTCGTACTATACTTTATTGTTTCAAATGTCGAATCCCTTACAACATTGACTTGCCTAGCAAGTATGGTGTTAGGCGCCATCATGATCCCTAGGGTTGGGAATTTGGGTCGTGACATGTTGGTATCAGAGCACTAGGTTGCCTTGGTCTCACAATTCACGAACAAGCTTAATAGAGTCTGAAGGATTGGTACGGAGACGTCTGTACTTATCTCTCAGAGGCTATAAAGTTAGGAACAAATTAATTTTATTACTACTCTGTCGTGCGATTCGTGTTATCTCAAATACTGATTGAACTCCTCTATTCTCTCGTAGATGGTGAGAACACATGATTCTTCTTCCGCTGACCAACAATCAGGTCCTCCAGCAGAAGCAACTCCTACTAGATGTAGAGGCCGAGACCATGACAGAAGACGAGGCAGGGGCAGGACTCAGCCCATTGCTCAAGCCGCAGCCCTAGCTACGGACCCCCAGAAAGAGATTGATGAGAGGGATCCAGCTCAGACCGTTCTAGCAGGACCAGCTCAGGTCCTAGAGGGATTTACTACTACCCCGATGCTTCAGGATGCTTTGGTCCGACTAGTGGGCCTTATGGAGAGTGTAGCCCAGACTGGCGCATTCCTTGTGGCAGCAGTCGTATATCAGGCTGGAGGAGGGGTTCAAACTCCTGTTACCTGGTAGGTCGTTTTGAGAGTTACCGCGCCGATCCATTAATAACTGCTTCTCTCATTCCTAATTATGTTATTGAAACTTGTCGGAGCGTCGAGTGGTGAAATCCGGAGTGATTTTGGACACTTAGTCCTTAAATGTAAAATTTTGCTTTCGAAATTAGGTCGTAGCTAGAAATGTGTAAAGACGGATCCGGAATAGAATTCTGTCGACTCCGTTAGCTCCGTTGGGTGATTTCGGGGAAAGGAGCGTGTTCGGAATTTGTGTTCGAGGTCGGTTGTAGATTTAGGCTTGAATTGGCGAAAGTTAGAATTTCAGCGATTTTGGCCGAAAGGTGAGATTTTGATATCGGATTCGGAATGGAATTCCGAAAGCGACAGCAGGTCTGTAATGTCATTTATGACTTGTGTGCAACATTTGGGGTCATTCGGATGGGTTTTAATGTGTTTCAGCATCGAATGTGAATTCTAGGAATTTCATAAATTCTAGGCTTGAATCTATGCATATTTGATGATTTTGATGTTATAAGATGTGTTTTTAAGGTTCAAACAAGTTTGAATGAGGTATTAGGGTCGGTTGGTGGCTTTGGTTGAGGTCCCGGGGGCCTCGGGTGTGTTTCGGGTGTTCAAACAGACACTTTTGGCCAAAAGGCCTTAGCTGGTTTTTCACCAGCAGTTATTTGCTCTCCGCGATCTTAGGTCTCCCTCCGCGATCGCATAAGGTAATTAAGGGAGGCACGCGAGTTGTTATTTGCGATCGCAGAAGGCTATCTGCGATCGCAGTGCTTTGGGAAGATGGCCTCCGCGATCGCATGTCTCAGTACGCGATCGCATAGTGGATTTTGCTCTGAGGAATGGGGTCAACGGCTGTTCTTCGCGATCGCGTGGCCCCTTATGCGGTCGCATAGCTTGTGGGCCAAGAGGTCTGCGATCGCAGGCTTGTTAACACGATCGCAGTGAGGGATTTTGGGCGCGTGTCAGTATGTTCTCCGCGATCGCGTCTGGGCTTTCGCGATCGCATAGAGAAAATGCCTGGGCAGTGTTTAAAAACCCAATTCCGAGGGTTTAAGTTATTTTTCACCATTTTCAATTTTGGCAGCTCGGGAGGGGCGATTTTTGAAGGTATTTGCACCTGGGTGATTTGGGTAAGTGATTTCTAACCTATATAGTTCAAATTCCTTGATTCTAATCTTAAATTCAACCTATAATTTCGAAAATCTTGTGTGGAAAATAGGAAAAAAGGGAAGAAACTTCATAGACCAAATTATTGGGTTTTGACTGGGTGTTTGACCTCCTATTTGAGAGATTCTTATATGGTTGGACTCGAGAGTGAATGAGGGTTCGGAAAATGTAATTTTTACCCGATTCCGAGACGTGGGCCTAGGGGACGTTTTGGGCGAATCTCCTAATTTCGCATATTAGCTTCAAATTAATTAGCTAATTTGTTCCCTTAAAGTGTTATTTACATTATGCAATCGAATTTACTAGATTTGGGCCACCCCGAGTCGGATACTCGTGGCAAGAGCGTGGTACGGAGTTTATTTACGCAGTCGAGGTAAGTGGCTTGCCTAACTCTGTGTTGGGAATTATCCCTTAGGCATTTTTAACTAATTTTCACTGTGAGGATCCCGTGTACGTGAGGTGACGAGTCCGTTCACGGGTCATTTTTACACGAATTGCACTGTTCTTTCCATGGCATATCTCATTTTCATTCCTATATTACTGCCTACCATTTAAACTGAGTTTTAACTTATGATTTAAACATGTTTACTTGCCTTACCTGATTTTTCCACTTATTTACTATGAATTGAGTTATGCTTAGGTTGTCCTACCCTATTCTTGTCTATTATTTTCCTGAATTGTTTAATTACGGTGCATCCGACATTCATTCGGCATTGCATATTTAAATTGGGACTACAGACTGAGATCCAGGAGCTTTCCCCCTGTACTGCATAGCATATTTAAATTGGGACTACGGACCGAGATCCGGGAGCTTTCCCCCTGTACTGCATTGCATATTTAAATTGGGACTACAGACCGAGTTCTGGGAGCTTTCCCTTGTATTGCATTGCATGATTTCTGTTGAGTTATATGTTGTTCTGAGCCGAGAGTTTCTTTTACTCATTTCTTCCTATTTTTCCTAAATTTCTGCTTACCATTATTTCTACTGATTTTTCGATGTACAATCTTATAACTGTCTTGTTATGTTTCAAACTCAGTAAAGCCCTCAACTTGACCTCGTCACTACTTGACTGGGGTTAGGCTTGGAACTTACTGAGTACCGAATGTGGAGTACCCACGCCCTTTTCCTGCGCATGTTTTTCCCCATGTGCAGGTCCAGGTACCAGTACACAGCGTTCTGGCTTGGAGTACTGCAGCTGCTGCTAGGAGACCGTGAGGTATTTCTGTCGCGTCCGCAGAACCTTTTGAGTCCCGTTCTTACTCTAGTATAGATATAGTTATAGACAGAGATACAAAGTTCCTTATCCATTGTATAGAGCTACAGTATTACAGAGTTTGTGACTTGTGATAATTCGGGTTCTGGAAAAAGATGCCAAAGCGGTAAATGCCAAGCGGCTATAGTTATAGTATTATTCTTTATTTACTATTTCTGTTATCGTTGTTTGCCTTATTTTCCGCAAATTTAGGCTTACGTAGTCGTAAAGACTAGGTGTCGTCACGAGATCGATCGGAGGATTAATTCGGGTCATGACAAGTTGGTATCAGAGCGTCTAGGTTCATAGGAGTCACAAGTCACAAGCTAATTTATTAGAGGCTCACGGATCGGTGCGGAGACGTCCGTATCTATCTTCGATAGGCTATGTAACTGTTAAGAACAATCATATTCCTTGGAATTCTTTATCATTCTAGTTACTGCCATCAAACTTCTTAAACTCTATTCTATTCTTGCGTACAGATGGTTCGTACTCGTACCGGACGTACTGATGACAGGCACCAGATCCCCCATCCAGAGCCATCAGAGGCAGGGGCCGGGGCAGAGGACGAGCACGTGGTGCAGCCCGAGCACCAGCAAGAGCAGAGGTAGAGGATCCCCCAGCAGCCACAGTTGGAGGGGAACAAGAGGGCCCTACTATTACTCTAGCCCTCCAGGAGACATTGGCTCAGTTTTTGAGTGCCTTTAGTACTCTGTATCAAGCGGGACTACTTCTGATAGCCCCAGTTACATCCCAAGTCGGGGGAGGGATACAGACTCCCGCAGCTCTTACTCCTAAGCAGAGGGTTCATATGGGGCAGGTTCCAGAGTATATCCCCATGCCCCCAGCAGCTCCGGTTCAACATGAGACTAGGATAGTTGTTCCTGAGGCAAAGCAGCTCCGGTTCAACATGAGACTAGGATAGTTGTTCCTGAGGCAAAGCAGCTCCGACTTAAGAGGTAAAATAAGTACCACCCACCTGAGTTCAGCAGACTAGCTTCGGATAACTCCCTGGGTTTCCTTGAGGGGTGCCATCACATTCTCCGCACTATGGGTATTGTGGAGATGAGTGGGGTCTCTTTCACTGCTTTCCAGCTGAGGGGAGCAGCTTATCAGTGGTGGCGTGCTTTTGAGTTGAGCAGTCCGGATAAGGAAGCTTCACTTACGTGGGCTCAGTTCTCAGAGATGTTCCTACTTGATTTTGTCCCTCAGAGCCTCAGGGATGCTTGGCGTGCAGAGTTTGAGAAGTTACGCCAGGGTACTATGACTATGTCGGAGTATGTCGTCCGTTTCAACGACTTGGCTTGTCATGCACCAACTTTGGTTTCCACTCTCAGAGAGAGGGTTCGACGCTTTATTGAGGGAATTCAACCCAGTATTCGGACCAGCATGGCCAGAGAGCTGGAGACAGATATTTCTTACCAGCAGGCCGTGAGTATTTCCCGGAGGATTGAGACTATGATGGCCCGGGATAAGGAGGAGAGAGAGGCCAAGAGGTCTCGAAAGACTGGTCACTTTTTAGGAGCTCGTGCACCAACAAAACGTTATGGTAGGGGTTTTGTGAGTCTCCCCATTCATTCAGCCCTTCCACCAGCCAGTGGTATTCCAACTCCTCCTAGACCTCAGGAGCCTTATTATGCACCACCGGTATCTCAGGTGCCTTCAGTTCGAGGTGCTATCACTGGCCAGTCCAGCAGGTTAGTTCAGAGTTAACATCAGCCGCCACGTCCTCCGAGGGGTTGTTTTGAGTGTGGTGACCCTCGTTATATGATCAGATATTGCCCCAAGTCTAGGAGGGGTGCACCACCTCAGACTTATCAGGTTCCACGCCTTCCACGAGGTCCTCCGGCTATTCTTCCATCCCCAGCTGCTACCCCACCATCTCAGGCAGCTCGAGGTGGAGGTCAGGGAGGTTGAGGTCTCCTTGGAGGGGGAGTCCAGGCTAGATATTATGCTCTCCCAGCCCCCTTAGAGGCCATTGCTTCAGATTCGGTCATAACAGGTATTGTCCCTGTTTGTCATAGGGATGCATCGGTATTATTTGACCCAGGCTCTACATATTCATATGTGTCCTCTTACTTTGCTTCCCATCTGGGTATATCTCGGGATTCTTTGAGTTCCCCCGTGTATGTTTCTACTCCCGTGGGAGACTCTCTTGTTGTGGACCGTGTATATCGGTCGTGTTTGATTGTAATCAGTGGTTTTGAGACCAGAGCTAATTTATTATTACTCAGTATGGTAGATTTCAATGTTATATTGGGTATGGACTGGTTGTCTCCCTACTATGCTATTCTTGATTGTCACGCCAAGACCGTGATGTTGTCTATGCTAGGACTACTGAGGTTAGAGTGGAGAGGTTCCTTAGAGTACACTCCCCGCCGAGTCATTTCCTTTCTTAAGGCTCATCGGATGGTTGAAAAGGGGTGTGATGCGTATTTGGCTTATGTGAGAGATGTTAGTGCTGAGACCCCTACAGTTGAGTCTGTCCCCGTTGTTAGGGACTATCCTAATGTTTTTCCGGCTGATCTTCCGGGTACGCCGCCCGACAGAGATATTGATTTCGGCATTGACTTGTTGAAGGGCACTCAGCCCATTTCCATTCCTCCCTATCACATGGCTCCTCCTGAGTTGAAGGAGTTGAAGGAGCAGTTGTAGGAGTTGCTTGATAAGGGTTTACTCAGGCCCAGTGTATCGCCTTGGGGTGCTCCGGTATTGTTTGTGAAGAAAAAGGATGGTTCAATGCGTATTTGTATTGACTACCGGTAGCTGAATAAGGCGACAGTGAAGAACAAGTACCCATTGCCTCGCATTGATGATTTATTTGACCAGTTACAGGGTGCTAGGGTGTTCTCCAAGATTGATGTTCATTCGGGTTATCATCAGTTGAAGATTCGGGAGACGGATATCCCGAAGACTGCCTTTAGGACCAGATATGACCACTATGAGTTCCTTGTTATGTCATTTGAGCTGACCAATGCCCCAGCAGCCTTCATGCATCTGATGCACAACGTATTTTGGCCTTATCTTGATACTTTCGTCATCGTGTTCATTGATGACATTCTGGTATATTCTCAGTCTTGGGAGGACCATGAGCATCACTTGAGGACCGTGCTCCAGACATTGAGGGAGAAGAACTTATATGCCAAATTCTCTAAGTGTGAATTTTGGCTTGATTCTGTGGCTTTCCTAGGCCATGTGGTGTCTTAGGAGGGGATCAAGGTAGATCCAAAGAAGGTAGAGGCGGTGCAGAGTTGGTCTAGACCGTCTTCAGCTACTGAGATCCGCAGTTTCCTCGGTTTGGCTTTGTATTATCGCCGTTTTATGGAGAGATTTTCATCCATTTCAACGCCCATGACCAGACTGAACCAGAAGGGTGCACCTTTTACTTGGACTGAGGAGTGTGAGGAGAGATTTCATAAGCTCAAGATAACCCTGATCACAGCTCCAGTGTTAGTACTACCCACCAGATCTGGGTCCTATATAGTCTATTGTGAGGCTTCGAGGATTGGTCTGGGGGCGGTGTTGATGTAGGACGGTAGGGTGATTGCCTACGCGTCTAGACATTTGAAGGTGCATGATAAAAAGTACCATGTGCATGATCTCGAGTTGGCAGCGATAGTTCACGCCCTGAAGATATGGCATCATTAATTATATGGTGTTCCCTGTGAGCAGAGTTTGCAGCACATTTTCAGGCAGAAGGATCTCAATTTGCGCCAGCGTAGGTGGTTGGAGTTACTCAAGGATTATGACATCACCATATTATACCACCCGGGGAAGGCCAATGTGGTGGCCAACGCCTTGAGTTGCCGGGCGGAAAGTTTGGGTAGTTTGGCATATCTTCGTGAAGCTGAGAGGCCTTTAGCCTTGGATGTTCGTCCTTAGCCAGTAAGTTCGTGATACTGGATCTTTCTGAGCCTTGCCGGGTATTTTCTTGCGTTGTTGCTCGATCTTCTCTTTATGACCGGATTCGGGAGCGCCAGTATGTGGATCCCAACCTTCGGGCTCTTCAGGATAGAGTTCGGCAGGGTGATGCTATGGACGTGACCATAGGTGATGACGGTGTGATGAGGATGCAGGGACGAATTTGTGTGCCCAATGTAGATGGACTTCGGGAGTTTATTCTTGAGGAGGCCCACAGCTCGCGGTATTCCATCCATCCGGGTACCGTGAAGATGCACCGGGATCTGAGACAACACTATTGGTGGCGAAGGATGAAGAAGGATATATCGGAGTTTGTAGCCAAGTGTCTCAATTGTCATCAAGTCAAATGTGAGCATCAGAGACTGGGAAGATTACTTCAGCAGATTAGGCTTACAGAGTGGAAGTGGGAGAAGATCACCATGGACTTTATGGTTCGGCTTCCTCGAACTTTGAGGAAGCATGATGCTATTTGGGTGATTGTGGACCGGCTGACCAAGTCAGCCCATTTCATTCCAGTATTGACTACATACTCTTCTGAGAAGTTGGCCTAGATCTACATTTGAGAGATAGTCCAGTTTCACAGTGTGCCGGTGTCCATTATATCAGATCGAGGTCCTCAGTTCACCTCGCACTTCTAGAGAGCCTTGCATAGTGAGTTGGGCACCCAAATTGATCTCAGTACAACATTTCACCCTCAGACATACGGGCAGTCCGAGTGCACGATTCATATTCTCGAGGATATGCTCCATGCCTGTGTGATGGATTTTGGAGGGTCAAGGGATCAGTACTTGCCTCTTGCAGAGTTTGCGTATAATAACAGCTACCAGTCCAGCATTCAGATGGCGCCGTTTGAGGCCTTGTATGGTAGGCGGTGCAGGTCTCCAGTGGGATGGTTCGAGCAGGGCGAGGCCCGACTGTTGGGCACGGAGTTCAGGATGCCCTGGACAAGGTAAAGGGGATTCAGGAGAGACTTCGCACAGCTCAGTCTAGGCAGAAGAGTTACACAAACCGGAGAGTTCGTGACTTGGCATTTATGGTTGGTGATCGGGTTTTGCTTCGGGTATCGCCTATGAAAGGCGTCATGAGATCGCATAGTGGATTTTTGTCTGAGGAATGGGGTCAACAGTTGTTCTTCATCGTCGCGTGGCCCCTTACGCGATCGCATAGCTTGTGGGACAAGAGGTATGCAATCGCATAGCTTGTGGGCCAAGAGGTATGCGATCACAAACTTATTAACGCGATCGCAGCGAGGGATTTTGGGAGCGTGTCAATATGTTCTCCGCAATCGCGTCTTGGCTTCCGCGATCTCATAGAGAAAATGCCTGGGCAGTGTTTAAAAACCCAATTCCGAGGGTTTAAGTTATTGTTCACCATTTTTTATTTTGGGAGCTGGGGAAGGGCGATTTTTGAAGGTATTTGCACCTCGGTGATTTGGGTAAGTGATTTCTAACCTATATAGTTCAAATTCCTTGATTCTAATCTTAAATTCAACCTATAATTTCGAAAATCTTGTGTGGAAAATGGGGAAAAGGGAAGAAACTTCATAGACCAAATTATTGGGTTTTGACTGGGTGTTTGACCTCCGATTTGAGAGATTCTTATATGGTTGTACTCGAGAGTGAATGAGGGTTCGGAAAATATAATTTTTACCCGATTCCAAGATGTGGGCCCGGGGGACTTTTTGGGCGAATCTCCTAATTTTGCGTATTAGCTTCGAATTAATTAGCTAATTTATTCCCTTAAAGTGTTATTTACATTATGCAATCGAATTTATTAGATTTGGGCCACCCGGAGTCGGATACCTGTGGCAAGAGCGTGGTACGGAGTTGATTTGCGCATTCGAGGTAAGTGGCTTGCCTAACTCTATGTTGGGGATTTTCCCTTAGGCATTTTTAACTTATTTTCACTATGAGGATCCCGTGTACATGAGGTGACGAGTGCGTGCACGGGTCATTTTTACACGAATTCCACTGTTCTTTCCATGGCATGTCTCATTTTCATTCTTATATTACTGCCTACCATTTAAACTGAGTATTTAACTTAGGATTTAAACATGTTTACGTGCCTTACCTGATTTATCCACTTATTTGCTATGAATTGAGCTATGCTTAGGTAGTCCTATCCTATTCTTGTCTATTATTTTTCCTGAACTGTTTAATTACGCTGCATCCGACATTCATTCGGCATTACATATTTAAATTGGGACTACGGACTGAGATCCGGGAGCTTTCCCCCTGTACTGCATAGCATATGTTAATTAGGACTATAGACCGAGATCTGGGAGCGTTCCCTTTGTGCGGCATTACATATTTAAATTGGGACTACGGACTGAGATCCGGGAGCTTTCCCCCTGTACTGCATAGCATATGTTAATTAGGACTATAGACCGAGATCTGGGAGCGTTCCCTTTGTACTGCATTACATATTTAAATTGGGACTACAGACCGAGATCCGGGAGCTTTCCCCTGTATTGCATTGCGTGATTCCTGTTGAGTTATATGTTGTGCTGAGCCAAGTGTTTCTTTTACTCATTTCTTCCAGTTTTTCCTAAATTTTTGCTTACCATTATTTCTACTGATTTTTCGTTGTACAATCTTATAACTGTCTTATTATGTTTCAAACTCAGTAGAGCCTCAACCTGACCTTGTTACTACTTGACTGGGGTTAGGCTTGGCACTTACTGAGTACCGAATATGGAGTACTCACGCCCTTTCCTGCGCGTGTTTTTCCCCATGTGCAGATCCATGTACCAGTACACAGCATTCCGGCTAGGAGTACTGCAGCTGCTGCTAGGAGACCGTGAGGTATTTCTGTCGCGTTCGCAGAACCTTCCGAGTCCCCTTCCTACTCTAGTATAGATATAGTTATAGACAGAGACACAAAGTTCCTTATCCATTTTATAGAGCTACAGTAGTACAAAGTTTGTGACTTGTGATATTCTGGGTTCTAGAAAAACATGCCAAAGCTGTAAATGCCGAGCGGCTATAGTTATAGTATTATTCCTTATTTACTATTTTTGTTATCGTTGTTTGCCTTACTTTCCGCAAATTTAGGCTTACCTAGTCGTAGATACTAGGTGCCGTCACGAGACCGATCGGAGGGTTAATTCGGGTTGTGACAATAACTGTCATGAGGTTCTTCGGAACATGGGTATTTTGGACACCAATAGGGTTGATTTTGCTGCTTTTCAGATGACAGGTTCCGCCAAGAAATGGTGGAGGGATTATTTGTTAACTAGACCAGCTGGGTGACCTACTCTAACTTGGGATCAGTCTTCACATCTCTTTTTGAAGAAGTTTCTGCCGATCACTACCACGGAGGAGAACCGTCGTCAGTTTGAGCATCTTCAGTAGGGCAGCATGACATTTACCTAGTATGAGAATCGCTTTGTGGATTTAGCTCACCATGCTATTCATTTGTTACCCACAGAGAGAGAGAGAGGACCAGGCGATTTATTGAGGGCCATGCTCAGCCCATCAGGTTGCAGATGGCTAAGAAGACAGGGAGTGATATTTCCTTTCAGGATGCGGCTAATATGGCTAGGAGAGTTAAGATGGTTCTAGGATTGGAAGGTCAGGGGTCAGACAAGAGACCTCTCTATTCCGGTGGATTCAGCGGTGCCTCATCTAGAGGCGGGGTTACTTTTAGCGGAGGCCATTCTTTCAGGCCATTTCATTCAGCACTTCAGGCATCTCATGGTACTTCAGGTGGTCATGATTTTTATATGCCTCCTTCTGCTCAGCCAGTCTATAGTGCATCATCAGCTCTTATCAGAGCACCTCTTCTGTAGAGTTATTATCGTGGTCAGCCGACTCGTCAAGGTTAGCCTCTATATCAGGAGGGATACTTTGAGTGTGGTGAATATGGACATATTCGGAGAGATTGTCAGAGATATCCGGGTAATCAGCTTCAGTACCACGGTTCTCGTGCCATAGTTCCGGCACCACCTGCCCAGCCAGCCAGGGGTAGGGGTCAGGTAGCCAGAGGTAGGGGCCAGATTGTTAGAGGTGGAGGCCAACCCGCTAGAGGTGGAAGTCCGCCTATTAGAGGTCATCCTAGAGACGTGGTTCAGGGGGGTGGGGCCCATCCCCTATTGTATGCGTTTCCAGCCATACCTGAGGCGGAGTCCTCTGATGATATTATCATAGGTACCATTTCAGTTTGCAATAGAGATGCTTCAGTTCTGTTTGATCCGAGGTCTACTTACTCTTATGTGTCATCCTATTTTGCTTCGTATTTGGTTGTGCCCCACGATTCCTTGAGTGTCCCTGTTTATGTGTCTACGCCCGTGGGGAATGCTATTGTCGTAGATCGTGAGTATCGTTCGTGTGTGGTCATTATTGAGGGTCTTGAAACTAGCCTGGACATTTTTCTTCTTGACATGGTCGATTTTGACGTCATATTGGGCATGGATTGGTTGTCACCTTATTATGCCATATTGGGTTGTCACGCCAAGACAGTTACGTTAGCTTTGCTAGGGTTTCCTCGAATAGAGTGGAAAGCGACCCCTGGTCATTCTTCCAGCAGAGTTATTTATTATGCCAAGGCTCGTCTCATGGTTGAGAAAGGGTGTTTGGCTTATTTGGCTCATGTTTGTAATTCTAATGCTGAGGCTTCTTGTATAGATTCGGTGCCTGTTGTTCGTGAGTTTCTCGAGGTATTTCCTTCAGACCTGTCGGGGATTCCACCTGACAGGGATATTGATTTTTGCATTGATGTCGCTCCGGGAACTCAGCCCATTTCTATTCCTCCATATCGGATGGCCCACCAGAATTGAAAGAATTGAAAGACCCATTGCAGGAGTTTCTCGATAAGGGCTTCATTAGACCTAGTGTCTCGCCCTGGTGTGCACTGGTTTTGTTCGTGAAGAAGAAAGATGGATCGATGAAGATGTGTATGGATTACCGGCAGTTGACCAAAGTCACTAACAAGAATAAATATCCATTGCTGAGAATTGCTGATTTATTTTATCAGCTTTAGGGTTCCAGGTTGTTTTCGAAAATTGATTTAAGATCGGGTTACCATCAGTTGAATATTAGGTCATCTGATGTCCCTAAGACAGCCTTTTGGCACGGGGTATGGGCACTGTGAATTTCTAATGATATCTTTTGCTTTGACTAATGCCCCAACATCCTTTATGGACTTGATGAATTGGGTTTTCAAGACTTATCTGGATTCCTTCGTAATTGTGTTCATTGATGATATTCTAATATACTCCCGCAGTCGGGAGGAGCATAAGCAGACCTCCAGATAGCGCTCCAGACTTTGAGGGATAGTTAGTTGTATGCAAAATTTTCAAAGTGCGAGTTCTGGTTGGATTCAGTAGCTTTATTGGGTCACATCATATCAGCAGAGGGTATTCAGGTAGATCCTAAAAATATAGAGGCAGTCAAGAACTGGTCTAGGCCCACTTCAGCCACGGAAATCAGGAGTTTCTTGGGTTTTGCGTGTTACTGACGTCGTTTTGTGGCGGGGTTCTCATCTATAGCATCCCCAATGACTAAATTGACTCAGAAAGGTACCCCATTCAAATGGTCGGACGAGTGTGAGGCGAGCTTTTAGAAGCTCAAGAAAGCTTTGCCTTCAACACCAATGTTGGTATTGCCATCAGATTCAGGGTCTTTCAGGGTATATTGTGATGCCTCCTGTGTTGGGCTTGGAGTGGTATTGATGCAGGAGGGAAGGATGATTGCATATGCATCTCGGCAGTCGAAAGTCCATGAGAAGAATTATCTTTTCATGACTTCGAGTTGGCATCCATTGTTCACGCATTGAAGATTTGGATGCACTATCTCTATGGTGTGCCGTGTGAGGTTTTCACGGATCATCGCAATCTTCAGTACTTGTTCAAGAAAAAGGATCTTAATTTGAGGTAGAGGAGATGGTTAGAGTTATTGAAAGATTATGACGTCACTATATTTTATCATCAGGGGAAGGCCAATGTGGTGGCCGATGCATTGAGTAGGAAGGCAGTGAGTATGGGCAGCCTTGCATTCATTCCAGTCGGTGAGAGACCGTTAGCTTTAGATATTCAGACTTTGGCTAATCAGTTCGTGAGGTTGGACATTTCGCCCAACCGTGTTTTAGCCTGTACAGTCGCTCGGTCTTCCTTATTCGAGCATATCAGAGATCGGCAAGATGATGACCCGTACTTGATGGTCCTTAGGGACACAGTTCGGCACGATAGTGCCAAAAAAGTTACGGTCGGATATAAAAGTGTTTTGAGGATGCAGGGTAGAGTGTGTGTGCCTAATGTAGATGGGCTTCGTGAGTTGATCCTTGAGGAGGCTCGTAGTTCTAAGTATTTTATTCACCAAGTGCTGCCAAGATGTACTAGGACCTGCAACAACATTGTTGGTGGAGAATGATGAAGAAGGACATTGTTGCTTATGTGGCTCGGTGCTTGAATTGTCAATAGGTGAAGTATGAGCATCAGAGACCCGGTGGTTTGCTTCAGCAGATAGAGATTCCTGAGTGGAAGTGGGAGCGTATCACTATGGACTTCGTTGTTGGACTCCCACGGACTCAGAGGAAGTTCGACGTCATTTGGGTTATTGTGGATAGGCTGACTAAATCACCACATTTCATTCCGGTGGCAAGTACTTATACCTCGGAGCGGTTGGCACAGATATATATTCGAGAGATCATTCGCCTTCACGATGTGCCCGTGTCTATCATTTCTGATCGAGGTACGCAGTTTACCTCACACTTTTGGAGGGAAGTTCAGCGTGAGTTGGGTACACGGGTGGAGTACAGCATTCCATCCGCAGACGGACGGGCAGTCCGAGCGTACTATTCAAATCTTGGAAGATATGCTTCGCGTCTGTGTTATTGACTTTGGAGGTTCGTTGGATCAGTTCTTGCCGTTAGCAGAGTTTGCCTACAATAATAGCTACCAGTCGAGCATTCAAATGGCTCCCTACGAGGCATTATATAGTAGACGGTGTAGATCGCCAGTTGGATGGTTTGATCCGGGATAGGTTCGGTTATTGGGTACAGACTTAGTTCAGGAGGCCTTGGACAATGTCAAGATTATACAGGATCGACTTCGTGCAGCTCAGTCCAGGCAAAAGATGACCGTAAGGTTCGTGATGTGGAATTCATGGTTGGAGAGAGAGTATTACTTTGGGTATCGCCCATGAAGGGTGTAATGAGATTTGGAAGAAGGGAAAGTTGAGCCCTAGGTATATCGGGCCATTTGAGATTCTTGATAGAGTAGGGGAGGTAGCTTATAAACTTGTGTTTCCTCCAAGGTTATCCTCAGTTCATCCGGTATTCCATATGACTATGCTCCGAAAATATCATGTTGGCCCGTCTCACGTGTTAGATTTTAGCTCTGTCCAATTGGACAAGGATTTGACTTATGAGGAGGAGCCGGTAGCCATTTTAGACCGGCAGATTCGTTAGTTGAGGGCAGGTACATTTCTATGTCTCGAGGACGAACAATTGTTTTAGAGGTAGAGATTGTGATGACCCAAAGAGGTCATCTTATGAATTAAGACTCCATTTTGGGCTCATTAGCCTTGAAAAGATTAATTTTAGTTACCTCGATTTGTGTGCATAGTCCGGGAATGAATCCGGAAACCTTTATGTGAAAATATAAGAAACAATAATTTTTAGAGTTAAAATTGATTTTAGTTGACTTTGGTCAGCGTTTTGAGAAAACTGACACGGACCCATGTTCCGACAGTCCCGGGAGATCCGTAGTAAAATATGGGACTAGGGTGTATGCTCGGAATTTAATTCCGAGGTCCCTAGCTTTAGAAATCAATTTTTGAGGAAAATTGTTGTGCTGGATTTTTAAGGAAATAAGGAAATGAATTAATATTTGAAACCGTTGGTATCGGGCCTGTATTTTGGTTCCGGAGTTCGATACAAGTTTGTTATAATGATTAAGTACTATCTGTGAAATTTGGTGGAAATCGGAGTTCATTTGACGTAATTCGGACGTCCGTTTGAGAAAATTATGAAATTGAAATGTTCTTGAGAAAATCATGAGTTTTGAGGTTAAATTCGTAGTTTTAGATGTTATTTTTGTGATTTCTTCACACGAGCAAGTCCTTATGATGTTTTTAAACTTGCGTGCATGTTTGGTTTGGAGCCCCGAGGGCTCGGGTGAGTTTTGGATATGCCACGGAGTGATATAAACTTAATAAAATTTGCTTGTGTGCTTCAGGTCTGCAGACGTCACATTTGCGATGTCTGGCTCGCAAATGCGAGCATCGCATTTGCGAAGTTAATATCGCATTTGCAATCAGAGGGGCTGGGAGGTGACTTCCCATTTGCGAAGTTTATTATCGCAATTGCGACTCGAGCAG
The DNA here is from genome assembly GCA_005239495.1 of Nicotiana undulata. Lineage (NCBI taxonomy): Eukaryota > Viridiplantae > Streptophyta > Magnoliopsida > Solanales > Solanaceae > Nicotiana > Nicotiana undulata. The sequence goes on along the minus strand of ML241480.1, from coordinate 70,406 downwards.
TGGCCGCATTTGCGAACACCCGTTCGCATTTGCGATAACAGCAGGCCAGGCCAAGCTTCGCATTTGCGAAGTGAAGGCCGCATTTGCGAACCTGTGATCGCATTTGCGATAACTGCAGCTTCTCAAATACGTTTAGACGGGATTTTCACCCATTTTTCAATTCTCTTGAACCCTAAACCTCCATAGGCGATTTTCCAAAGAACCAAACTTCTCCAAATCATAGGTAAGTGTTTTCTAACTAATTCCTTTCAATCTCTTGCAACTTTTAACAAGATTTCAACTTAGAATCTAGAGTTTTCATGGTAGAATTAGAGATTTTTGGGTAGAACTTAGGGATTTTGAAATTTGGTAATTTAGATCTCGAATTGGAGTCGGATTCCAAAATCAATTGTATATCCGGGCTTGCGGGAGAATGGGTAAACGGATTTTGGTCCGAACCTCGAGTTCAGACCAAGCGGACCTGGGGTCGATATTTGTCTTTTGATAGGAAAACTTAGAAAACCCATAATTTTGCATTAAAGTTAATTCCTTTAGTATTAATTAATTATATTGAACTAATTATGACTAGATAAGAGTTTGTTTGAGGTGAATTCGAAAGGAAAAGTTGTAATTAAGCAGTGAGTGGCATGCGAAATCGAGGTAAGTATTTGGTTTAACCTTTACTTGAAAGATTAAGAATCCCCCACTAAATGCTATGTGAAATTGTATGTGTGTGGTGTATAGGTGAAGTGATGAGTACCTATGCGCCACCAAATTATCTGTTTAGTATGTTCCCTTCCCCGTTTCCAACTTATGATATTCATGTTTTGATTGTTCGATGATTTTTAATGCTTCCATATCTACCTATTTTTGTCTACTTGTTGTTGTTAGAGATTGGTTTCCCTTATTTGAAAGTATTAATTGTTCTTTAGACTCATTGTGGTACATTAACGGTTGAGCTGGTTGTAAGTGTTTTCACAATACATTTCGGCTGGTTTCGCTGTATTGTAATAATTAGTGGAGCTTCTTAATTGTACAACTTTCCGTTACATTATTTGAGATATAAATATTGTGAAGGATTTTTTATCTAAATTGTGAACTCTTTATTATAAATGATGAAATGTGATTGTTTGGTGAGAGCGGGTTGCACGCCGCAACGAGGAGGAATAATGGTGGACAGGTGGGATCGGGTTGCACATCGCAATAGGAGGAATAAGGATGGTATATTGAGGAGAAATAAGGGTGGACAAGTGGGATCGGGTTGCACACTGCAACAAGGAGTAATAAGGGAGAATATTCATGTTTTATTGGTTATATGATAAAGACTAGAATACGCATTATTTTATTTTGTTGTTCCCATATTCTACTTTTACCGTTATTTAAATTGTAACTTGAAAATTTTCATAAAGATTGGATATAGCTGAGTCACTTAATTATTTACTACAAGTTATTTTTCATTTAGTTTAGTATTTCCTTTTTGCTTTATTAAACACTATATACAGGTTATACAGGATTGACACTTACCAGTACATGAAGTCGGTTGTACTGATATTGCACTCTGCACTTCTTGTGCAGATCCAGCTTCCGGCCATAATTGATTTTTGAGTAGTAGCTGATCATTCGTACGGAGACACGAGGTAGATCTACTGGCGTCCGCAGATTCTTGGAGTCTTCATATTATTTAGTTACTGTTTTATTTCATTCAAAACAGACATATATATTTTCTTTCAGCCAATTACCTGTAGAAATCTTTAGTAGTTTGTGAATTGTGACTCCAAACCCTGGGTAGCTAGATATTAGTATTAGTTTCGTGGCATCTTTTTATTTCTCCATAAATTATTTTAATATCATTTATTGGATAACATTAGACCTCGTACTATGCTTTAATTGTTTCAAATGTCGAATACCTCTAACATTGGCTTGCCTAGCAAGTATGGTGTTAGGTGCTATCAAGATCTAGAGGGTTGGAAATTTGGGTCGTGACATTTTTCTCACCATCCATATGGTGAACATCTTATTCACGGAGAAAATCATATCATAATAATTATCATGGTCAAAATAAGCAAAATCATTTCTTGCTTTACTTTTGCCTATAATAACTTTTATAAGCATGTTAAAATATTATTGGCATACCACATGTACGTGACCAATGCATATTCATATAACCACACAATAATGTTCATTATCTTTCTTTCTCTTAAATCTTCCGTAGAGGTTAGTTGTAGTATTTATTCAATCATGCATAAACAAATTATTATGCATTTTTTTTGTGTGTGTGTATATATATATATGCATGTATATTGACATTCACTTTCAGGAATGAGTATGAATTTACAATGTTTATCACAAGTCACATTTTCAAGGAATGAACCATAATCATCTGAACGTGCCTCATATTTACATAATGGCGAAAATCAAATGGGACAAACTTTATTCCTTTTCTGAAAAATTCATTATTTTTCTTTAGTCATCATTATATCTTCAATATGGTGCATTGGAACTCAAACCCAATGTCTTACCCATATAAAGGCATGTAGGCCATAATGAGTTGGACTCGAACCCAACTCTTATATTCATTGAGCATCATAACTCAAAATCCTATGTCTCCCATTCATGGTGCGTTGGGACTTGAACCCACCATCTTATCCTTGTATAACATTTATCGCAAATTGTCTTGTTCACTTCAGGGAATGGAATATAATTTTACACAGCCACAAATTCAAACTTTACTAAGTTAAACATAGTAAACAATATCATAAAAATAAGTGAATAAAAATGATAAGAAATATTATCATGATAATTTTGGTCCAGTAAATACTCATGTACAAATATACTATATGTAAACATATTATTTAGATATAGTATCGTACATAATGCACTACCATTTTAATAACCATAAATTAATCTAAAGTGTAATGAGCTATATTCTACTCCAGAAAATAAGCAAGCTTATTCAATATTACAAGCATATTCTGTATTTACACAAAAGATGTCCCAAGGGACTAGCTAAATATAAAAAAAATTAAATACATAATTTTTAAATTATTGGTTCATACATATGGAAAATAGTAAAGACTATTGTAATCATCACATAGTGTTTCGTGCAAATAAAAAGTCACGAGAATCAAATGACACATGCATATGACTAGTAATTTTGAACAAAACTAAAAAGAATTAAAAATATCCAACAAGTCTTCTCACTATTATAGCAAAAGAGAAACTGTTCATATCTGGATTGGAAAGAAATCAACTTACTCTTTTACAAAAGAGATAATACCCGATAGAAATAGATATCGCAATTGGTTAGAGACTCGTGTTGATTACATGTTAAGAAGCTTAGCTCAAAGTAATAATATAAAACAAGAAAATAGACAAGAATGTAGGGAGAAAGAGATGAGAAGTGCTTATTTCTTCCATGTATTCAAGTGTGTACAATATCACTTGTCATCCTCTATTTATAGTATTACATAGAGGTATACAAAAGAATGTCATAAACATGACATTAAACATTTGAGTTTATGGAGAAAGATCATGGGAAGATTATGGAGGTAGGAGAGTTACAACCAAAACTCCATAAGTATTCACGTAGTGCGAGTTATGGAGATAACGGAGAAAATTACTCCTTTATGAGTTATGGACATCCACCATTAAATAATCATTTATAACATACGTATGTTTTTTGAGATGCTAATTTTTTTTTTCCGCCTTTGCTAACTTAATTTAAGGCAAATTATTTACCAACTCCTCCTATATGTTGTTACTTGGTGTCAATTTCCCATTTTAAAACTAGGGTCCATCTTCCCAAGCCATGACTGTCAACATTTTGAAAGAGGGAGTGGGGCTATAGTATGGCCTTTTGGACAGTGGTTTCACAAAGCCCTTCTATCTGGTTGGTAACTGAGGCCCAGGCTTACGAAGCTGAACATTACTGGGCTTAGTCATCCCATCCCAGAAATGCAGATATGGATTTGTATTAGGTATTAGAGAGGCCTCAGTCTCTTTGAACTTCGGATGAACAGTTGGACCGAATTCTGAAAAATAAGGCCCATCGGAGTTTGCTTTTACAGGAAAGAAAACCGCACAAAAGAAGGGATATTGGACGTTGGAATTTATTTAAAGCAAAAAGGATTTGAAAAATGAAGTCAAATTTTATGAGCTGACGTTATAGAAAATAATTATACAATAAGGTCATGTACAAGGTGGTTACATATAAATCTCTTGATATGGATTAATTGATAACCTGCAATTTTAAAATTCACAGACAACATAAAAAATATTTACTCTCCATGTATACAACTTAAGTACTTAAAAAAGAAAAATGCTACGGAATGGAGTCGTGGTGGGGTTATGTATTAAAAGCGGACAAACCAACCATGTAAATTGCAGCATTTTCATGTTGTATTTGTTATATAAACTGCTTATACAAAAATATAAAAATAAAGTTACGTTTCATTTCACTGATTGTACCATTTTTTTGCCATATTTTTCAGACTACTAGTCCAAACTATTGCAGGTGGAGTTATCAATAGTGTCGACGAATAAAACTTATCTTTTCCCATTAGCTTAGATAATATGTTTATTCTTTATTTTATTTGGAAAAACAACATTGTATAACCGCTTTGAATAATAGCTGAAATTATATATATATATAGTGTAGACAATAAATTTGCGTCGAGAAAAATTAAATCAAGACCGAAAAATATTGTAACAATCGTAGTATTTTATTTCAAATATTTGAGTGTTACAATCTCTATGAATCCTTTGCTTCTTGTTATAACTTCTGGTGTCTTTTCTGAGTTATGAATACCCCTATTTATAGTTGTGGAATGGAAGAGTAGCTATAAGAACAAACACTTTCCGACCAATCAAATTGAAGAGTGATATGGCCGCATTTGATTGGCCAGAACATGTCACTTGCACACGTGGCGCGATTTCATTGGCCTTTTAATGTGACTTGGCATGCTTTGTCATTTTGATACGTGGCACGATCCTATTGGCTCTTTCATTTGACTTGGCGTGCCATGTCATTTGACACGTGGCAGTGGGCCTCTAGGAAGATGATATTTTGGGCCTAATAAAGTGGGCTCATCATTTGTAGCCCGATAAAGTGGGCTAGTCCAACCAATATTTATTGGACTTAAATAATTAATTCAATTATATTAGCTCATAATATTTATTTGGACTAATATATTTAAAATGGTCCAAATAATTTTATTAAATTTATATTCAATAAAATTTGTGTGCCTACAAATACCCCCTACTTCAAGACTCGACGGGTTTAGACGTATCCAACTCCGAAAGGCGAGATTTGAAGTATTAACATAGTGTTTATTTTGTTAGGAATATTCCATAAAACTTATTCGAATATTTGCATTTCACAATATCTATGAAATGATAGAAAACTAGGGGTGGGCATCGGTCGGTTCGGTTCGGTTATGAATATTATCGGTTTAGCATATCAATTATCGGTTTACAAACATGATAAACCAATAACCAAACCGATAAGATATTAGTTATCAGTTATCGATTAATCGGTTCTCGATCATTATCTGTTCGGTTATCGGTTTACCCGATAAGATAACTCAACCTAGAGTTAAGCAAAAAGAAAAGACAATTCACTCGAATTAAGCAACAAAGAGAAGAATTCACATATAGTATACTACCCAATTCTGCGTTCTAGCCACAACAAATATTTGAAGTATGTTTCATTTTGACAAATTCATGACCTGTGCAATCTCAAAAATTGATACTAAAATTCCACAAGCATTCTATCTCCAATTCACTGGAAATATTAGTTAACAGGAACATAAATTACAACTTTTTGGTTTCCTACCAAACTATAATCAAGAGATCAATGTCATTTTTCTTGTAGCTAGAGCAACAAGAGTACTAATAATTCAACAGTTGTCCAAACACAACTAAAATAGTGTTAATTCTTCAAGTACAGTTGTTCAAATACATTAATAACAATACAAAGTACTAGAAATTTCACCTTAAATTAACAAGTACAAATATAGTACTAAAACATGAGCACAGAATAAAGAACCGAAAACAATAAAAATTCTATATTTTTATTATCGAACTCTACTGTAAAACTCAAAAGAAAGGAACAAAATTTGTTTTAACAAAGAAGTAATTTTGGAATACAAACATACGCTAAGATTCTAAGAATGTGGTTGTACTTTGAATTTTGAAGAAGAATTGTTCAAGAATTGAATCAGTGTCTGAAGAGTGAACTGGAAACTTCAATCTTGAATGCTGCTGGGAAAATTTGGAGAAAAAGAGAGAATGAAGCCCTAGATGTATTTATATACTTAAGGGTAAAATCATAATTTTATTAAATCTTATTGGGTTATCGGTTAACCCATTAAGAAATTGGGCAAACCGTGACCTGAACCAATAACCCAATAATGAAAAAAAATACAAAATTGTTATCAAACCGTTAACCCAATAACTCGATATTGATACCCCAATAAGCTTTTATCGGTTCGGGTTATCGGTTATACCCGATATATGTCCAGCCCTATAGGAAATCGTGTACTTTATGACTTGAATCTTGTGAAAATTATGTTTCCTACTTGAAACCAAACGAACATCTAAGTTACACTTTGAAAGGGACAGGTTGTTGAAAGTAATTTTTAGACTTCGAAGATAAAATTAACCACGTTAATGATCCTACTGTATTGCGTCGACAATAATGTTGTATTGAAAAGAACTTGAATTTGCGCCGACAAGTTCAATTCCTACTTGAACTTGAAGAAGAGCTAATAGCCTGTTTGGCCAAGCTTTTAAAATCGTAATATCAAAATTGGAGTTAACTAAGTAGATTCCGTACAGTTGTACTGCCACCTTAGCAATTCCAGTTCTTTTCAATAACTGATTTCAACTAATTCCCACATCGAAATCTCACTTTTCAATCAGCTTCCTAGTAGATCTATATAAACCCCATGCCTCTGTATTTGTTTAGCATCAATTCACATTATATGCAAGCTATTTTGAGTCTAGCTTTCTGGACGTGAAGGTAATTTTTTTTTTTTTTTTTTTGTGCTTTCTTCGTTGTTATCTTTTTTTTTGTAGGTAAAACAAGAAGGATATGTTCTTGCTTAACGAGATAATTCATGCATGAAGAAGGCAATCTTGGAGTGTGAGGCTATGAGTACTCATCCTTGTTCGAGTATCGGAGAGATTACTCTCATGACCCGACTATCAGAGAGATTACTTTCAAAATGGCCTGACTACCGGAGAGATTACTCTCAATATGGCCCGACTACTGGAGAGATTACTCTCAATATGACCCGACTACCGGAGAGACTACTCTCAATGTGGCCCGACTACTGGAGATATTACTCTCAATATGGCCCGACTACCGGAGACATTACTCTTAATGTGGCCCGACTACCGGAGAGATTACTCTCAAAATGTCCCGACTACTGGAGTGATTACTTCAATATGGCCTGACTACCAGAAAGATTAATCTCAATATGGCCCGACTATCGGAGAGATTACTCTCAATGTGGCCCGACTACTGGAGAGATTACTCTCAAAATGTCCCAAATACTGGAGAAATTACTCTCAATATGGCCCGACTACCAGAGAGATTACCCTCAATGTGGCCCGACTACTGGAGAGATTACTCTCAAAATGTCCCGACTACTGGAGAGATTAATCTCAATATGGCCCGACTACCAGAGAGATTACTCTCAATGTGGCTCGACTACTTGAGTGATTACTCTCAATATGGCCCGTCTACCGGAGGGATTACTCTCAATGTGGCTCGACTACTGGAGATATTACTCTCAAAATGACCTGACTATCGAAGAGGCCAACTTAAAGTGCAAAGGGACTCACATTTCCACCTTAAGATTGGAAATGTTATAGTTCCTTTTAAGGACAAACTCATGAAGACACCAACTTAAGGTGCAAAGGGAATTATATGTCCACCTTAAGATTGGAAAGTTGTAGTTTCCTTTTAAGGGCAAACCCATGAAGAGGCCAACTTAAGGTGAAAAGGGACTCATATGTCTACCTTAATATTGGAAAATTATAAAGCTTCAACTCGAAGACGACATCGACTTGATGATATCGACTTGAACACTTGGAAAACTTTGAAGATTTGGTGGACTTTGCAGACTTCAACTCGAAGATTTGGAGGTCTTAAACAAAACAAATTTAAGATCAGCGAATTTGAAGACTGAAACTTGAAGACCGACGGACTTGAAGACTTCAACTTGGAGACTTAGAAGGCTTAAATATTTCAACTTGAAGAGTGGCGAACGTGAAGATTTCAACTTGAAGACCGACAGACTTGAAGAACGCAACTTGAAGACTTCAACTTGAAGACCGACAGACTTGAAGACTTTAACTTGGAGACTTCAAGGGCTTAAATATTTCAGCTTCTCTTTTGCTTTACATCGTCCGACTTTTATCTTAATCACATAATTTTCAGCTTTACGCGCTTGTTACAAAAGATTCATATATTGTCGTGGGAGAGTCCAAATAATTAACCGTTTGATATCTCACAAATTAGACTTAAATATATAAAACATATCCAAAACTTAAAATCAAACACCTTCAGAATCGGCCCAGGTAATATTTTGAAGCTAACTTTAAACATTGTCACGTCGATGATTTTAGATTTGTGCAGTTTCACCAAAAAGGTTATATCTTGGTGTAGAAACGTCGAAATTATGAACTGTTTGATTTTCTGGAAACTAGACTTCAAGCTCTAAGACATATCCAAAATTAGAAATCAAACACGTTGAGAACCGTCTCATATATTATTTTAAAGCTAACTTTAAATTCTGTCATGTCGACGATTTCATATTTGCACAACTTCACCAAACTATTTGTATCTTGATGTAGGAATGTCGAAATCACGAACCGTTTGATCAATTGGAAACTTAACTTCCAAATATATAACATATACAAAATGCAACTTAATACATTAAGGATAGTTTCAGATAATATTTTGAAGTCAACTTTGGTTCCTGATATGCCGACCATTTCAAATATCTTGATGTGGGAGCCTTGAGATTGTAAGACTTTTTTAATTGTCAAAAATCGAAATTCAAGAGCTTCATTCTCATCAAATATCTTGGGTTCAAGTCTCTCTGAATTTGAAATGTCGTGAAGGCAGACCACGATAACTTGAAGGTTTGGCGAACGTGAAGGCATAATGGATCCCCGAACTTCAATGCAAATGCTTGGAAACCTCCAAAAATATTCATCATTTCATTGAAGACACCAATTTACCATAGAGGCTTTCCCCCTTCAAATCAAATGGTATCCATATTTTAACAGAAGAATGGTATCCCAGCTTGATTTTCAAATACCGATTGAACGAATGACATTCCATTGTACTTTATTCGGACAACGATTGGGGGATTATGTATCTTTTGAACTTATGTGACTGAACTCAGAATGAAACTCTAAGCTGCCTACGTACCTCGGTGAAGAGGATCAAGTCATACCGTAGTTCAGAATGGGTAGAATTTTTTTATGTCCTAACTTTTGCCTAGGCCGCCTCTTTCGAGGTTTTCAACCTAGAGGACCTTTTTTTTTATGTCCTAACTTTTTCCTAGGCCGCCTCTTTCGAGGGTTTCAACCTAGCGGACCTTTTTTTGCGGGTACAGTTTAGACTCACGTGGGCCAAGAGTAACATGCAGTTTATGCTCATGAGTTAAGGAGCATTGCAACTTCGAGGATAATACTTCTTCAAAAACGTGCCATTGATAGGGTCGATTCTCATGCCATCTGCATCAACCAGCTTGTAAGACCCACTTGAATAAGCTTCTTGCACGACATATGGCCCATCCCATTTTGAAGTGAACTTCCCTACAGGTTTATGGGAAGTGATAATGGGTCTTCTTATGGCAAGGATTTGATATCCTACTTGAAAGGATCTCGGGCGAACTCTTTTATTGAAGGCACGAGACAATCGAGCTTGATAGCACTCAAGACTCTGTTGAGCTTCCAACCTCTTCTCATCAAGAGTCTCTAACTCTGTTAATCGAAGTCGAGCATTTTCTTCATCAGCGATCCCTTCTTGAATAGCCAGTTATAATGAAGGTATTTGATGCTCAAGTGGCAAGACGGCTTCGACTCCATAACGAGTGAATACGAAGTTGCTTGTGTTGGGTCATCCTGTATGCCCATAGAGCTTTCATTCCAATCTCGTTTAGATTTGGAGACGACTTTCTTCAGCAGGTTGCATAGAGTTTTGTTGAATTCCTCAGCTAGACCATTGGAGGAAACATTGTACATCGAAGAGTTACGTTGCTTGAAGCCAAAGAGATCACAAATCTTGTTCCTCAACCTATTATCGAATGGCTTTCCATTATCCGTTATTATGTAACGAGGAATGCCAAATCGATAGATTATGTTTACTCAGATGAAACTTGCAACATTTTCCTTCTTTACCTCCTTAAGAGCAACAACTTCGACCCATTTTGAGAAGTAGTCAGTTGCAACCAAGATGTACAAGTTCCCACCAGAAGACTTTGGCAGTGGTCCCACAACATCCAATCCCCAAGCGTCAAACGGCCAGGATGCAACAGTCGGGTGCAACACTTCAGTAGGTTGATGAATAAAATTCTCATGGAATTGACAAGCCTTGCATCTTCGAGCGTAGTCCAAGCAATATTTTACCATCGTTGGCCAATAATATCCCATCCTTTTTATATGGAAGTGGAGTTTTGGTCCAGACTGGTGCGACCACATACCCCAAAATGTGCCTCTTGCAAAGCTTGGAGTGCTTCTTATTCCCCTAAGAATCGCAAGAGTACTCCCTCGAAAGACCTTCTATATAAAGTATCTTTGTAGTAAAGGAAGCGAGGTGCACGACGACGGATTTCAGTCCCTCTCCTCGGATTTTTTGGAAGTATCCCATAGCATAAGTAGTCGATAATAGGTTGTCGCCATTCTTCTTTCTCAACTTCAGAAACATCGACAAGATGCTTGAGTTCATTTTCTTCACCTTCAGCCTCATTTGGTGGCGGTACTACCCATTTTTGGCAGATAGTAACTTGCGCTTGATCAGGCACGGTTAATGATGAAGTTAGGGCAACTAAAGCATCAACCTTCTTATTTTATTTCCTTGCACATGCTGAATAGTCACATCACCGATCCACCCCATTAACTTTTTAGCGTAATCATGATATAGGCGTAGTTCAGGCTTCTTAACCTCGTAGCTACCCAAAAGCTGATTGACCACTAACTGGGAGTCACCAAAGACTTGTATTGCTTCATATCAACGGTCATTTCAAGCCCAAGTATTAATGTTTGATACTCAGCAGCATTGTTGGAACATTGTTGTGTCAAGGTGAAGGAGTAGGACTTCACCTTGGGAAGTGACAAATACTACGCCAACACCAGCTCCCCCGCGATGCGCAGCACCATCAAAGTACATCTTCCACGGAGGTTGAACTTGAACAACCATTGTGTCCTCATCAGGTAGTTCGTCAGTTAGCTCCTAGTCATCAGGTATCAGATGATCTGCCAAGAAGTCTGCCAATGCTTGTTCTNGGTAGTTCATCAGTTAGCTCCCAGTCATCAGGTATCGGATGATCTGCCAAGAAGTCTGCCAATGCTTGTTCTTTTACAGCCTTTTGAGGGATGTACAAAATCTCGAATTGTTGAAATTGGAGATACCATCTCGCTAGTCGATCACTAAGAACAAGTTTTGACATCACTAACTTGATAGGATTTGCTTTGGAAAAAAGACGGACAACATGAGCTTGAAAGTAGTGCTTCAACTTTGGAATTGAGTAGACTAGCGCCAAACACAACTTTTCAATTGGCGAATAATTCAGCTCATTTGGTGTCATCATCCTGCTCAAGTAGTAAAGGGAGTTTTCTTTCCCCTCACTATTTTCTTGGGCCAGCAGTGCTCCAACAGACCTTTCTTGTGCCGCAATATATAGTATCAATGGCTTTCCCGGTATAGGAGCTACTAAAGTTGTAGGCTTCATCAAGTAGGCTTTGATACTTTCGAAGGCGTTGCTACAAGCTTGGTCCCACTTGAAAGGAATGCCTTTCTTCATGAGGCAACTAAATGGTTGGCACCTTCCAGCTAGGTTCGATATGAATCTCCTAAGGTATGCTATATTTCCTTGCAGACTTTTCAGTTCATGAATATCCCGAGGCTCAGGCATTTTCAAAATAGCATCCACTTTGGCTTGATCAATTTCGATCCCTCGATGTCGGACAATGAAACCAAGGAACTTTCCAGAAGTAACTCCAAAGGCACATTTCAATGGGTTCATCCTAAGTTGGTACCTCCGGAGCAACTCAAATACCATTCTCAAGTCTTTCAAGTGGTCGCCCTTCTTTCTTGATTTTACCACCAAGTTGTCAACATAGCATTCGACATTCTTGTGGAGAAGATGGTCGAAAATATTTTGCATAGCCCTTTGGTAAGTAGCACCAGCGTTCTTCAAGACAAAAGGCATTACCTTGTAGCAATAAATACCCTTGGGGGTGCGGAATGCAGCAAGCTCTTCATCTTTTGGTGCCATGCGAATTTGGTTATAGCCTGACGAACCATCCATAAACGACATTGCCTCATACCAGTAGTAGCATCGATCATCAACTCTAGAATAGGAAGCGGGAATTCATCTTTGGGACATGTATTGTTGAGATCCCTGAAGTCAACACATACTCGAATCTGGCCATTCTTCTTCCTTACAGGGACAATACTTGAGACCCATGATGGGTATTTAACTTCCCGATAAATCCAGCTTCAATGAGTTTGTTAACTTCGGTTTCAATCAAGGGAACCAAGTCCGGCCTAAAACGCCTTTGAGCTTGCTTAACAGGACGTGCGCCATTCTTTACCGCAAGGTGATAGACTTCCACTTTAGGGTCCAAGACAGACATCTATTTGTAGATCCACGCAAAGACATCCCTGTACTCCTTAAGTAACTCAATATAAGTGCTTTCTTCATCAAATTCTAATAAAGCACTTAGGTAGGTGGGTCTTGGTTCTTCATCGGTGCCAAGGTTAACTTCTTTTAAGGCATCAACTGTAGTCTTCACTCCTTCTTCAAGTTCAGATGGAGAATCTTTTGCATCTTCGTCTTCTCTAGGGTCCCCATCATTGAAGGATATGTGATAACATGGTGAAACATTTTCCAATTCTGCATTATCCTCCATTGAAGATGGAACACCGTTCTCGCCTTGTACAGTGATATGATACGAAGAACCCACACTTTCTTCGTCCTCATCTTGTTCTTTAGTGTAGACCACAATATATGGCTTCACTTTCAATACTTCATCACAAGAAACCATGACTTTTGTTTGTCTCCTCATTCTAGAAGGAACCAAACTTTGGAAATCTTTAGAGATCTTCTGAATTTTGGGCGAAGCGGGTGTTCTTGTATTTCGATAATTTCTCTGGAACTTATTCCCCTTCTTTAATGGACCCAATCTCTAAAATACGAAGTTCTCACAGTTGATTTTCCAAGTCTGTCAAAAATAGAAGGCCTGTTAGAAGCGGCAAATTCGTCTTCCATAGTGATGTGATTGCTACTCGCCCTTCTGATGAAGATGCGCACTAGTGACGGTTGCTTGTACCCCAAACCTTCATGTGGTTTCCTCGTTGCAGCTTCTGATGGGAGCTTCCCTAACTTTGACGTCTCATCAGGATTGTATCCAGCTTTCGCAAATAGCTTGTAAGTGTTAGGATCAAAACCTTCATTTGTTCGCTTTGCAGGGAGTGCCACATCCTGCAAACGATTTTGAGCTAAAAAGCCTTCAAGAGGCTTCGAGGACAACTTTACCGCCTCAATTTGTTTTACTAGAAGAGTTAACTCCTTTAGTGTGTTGGTTTGGATATTAGATGATTCGCCCTCGTCTTTCATCCTTTTAGGGACATATTGGAGCTTAGGACTTACTTTCTTGCCATAAGATGCGATATCCCCTCTATGAGATTTGCTCATGTTGGGTTGTACCTCCTCACTAACAGTTTTGACTTTACCAATAGTTACCTCAGCTCTTTTAGCCATGGGCTCGTCATTCTTGCTTTTCATGACATCATCAACTTTTAGCTCCTTCACAATGTGGTTCTTCAGGTAGAACTTTGCATCAGCGAAGTGTGACTCTGCCTCGGTGAATGGCATCATCGACAATTATCGTCTTCTCTACTTCACCCTCGTAGTATTTTAAACATTGATGGTAGGTAGACGGAACTACTTTATTCTTATGTATCCAAGTCCTTCTAAGCAAGACATTGTATGAAGTATTCACATCGATCATGTAGCCATGCACTTGATTGCATATTTCCAATGGTGATTCCCAGCCTGATCGCACCTATGGCTCTTTTCCCTCCTTGGTTGAATCCTTGGATCATCACACTACTTTCTGAGAGTTTGTTCATGGGAATACCAAGTTGTTTCACAGTGTGAATTGGAAAAATGTTCAATGAGGATCCTCCATCAACGAAAATTTGGTTTACCCTTTCATCACGCATACAACCGACCAGGTAGAATGGGCGGTTATGAGGAGTGTCACCTAGCAGAAGACCGTCATTTGTGGATGTGACTTTTTCCTCATGAGCATTAAATTCTTGAGGAGTGGACTCGATGAGAGTTTCCGAAGATGGTGCCAATGGTAGGTCATCACTCTTTTCTTTCCCTTCATCAGTATGGCAACAAGAGGCATCGATACCCCCATGGGAAATCTTCGTGCGGAACCAACTTGGTACAAACTCCTCCAAGGTCAAGGATGTCGTGGCTTTTGAGGGTAGTGTACCTCCACTTTCGCTCTTTTTACATTCTTAACTGGATTCCATCTCCTAGGTCTTTTCACCATAATGCTCCTTGTTGGTTGTTCCATTGGTCTTTTTCGTGGGCTCCTTTTGTGGCGCCTACGACGAGTCACCAATGTCCAACCTCCATCGTCTTCAGGTTGATCGTCATCAACTTTGTGGTTTTCCAATAATTCTTCATCTTTAATTTCTTTAAAACCGCATAATTCATCCAAACTGAATGAGCCAAAGGTGATAGAAACTTGGTTTGCGCTTTCTGTCTCATCTTCAAGCACGATCTTATTTTCACGAGCCAAGTCCATAAATTTTTCCATGAGACAAAGCACTTCTAAAGAGGATGGCTCACAAGTCGATGATATTTGCAGTAATTTGGGTCATCAATTTTCCCAGCTTCATTTGGACGCTTCATCTCCGGAAGCTCAATGAGATTTAACTCGAGGAGTTCTTCAAAAATAGCTGGCACATCAGAATCCAGAAATGGGTATTCTTTCTCCTGCATTTCTTTTAGGGTCAACTTTCCACTTGGATTATCTTGAAACGAAGTGGATTTTATACTATGCTTCTTGTCACATTCGTCGTGAACTTCAAGGGTGATGTGTTGACATTAATATCTTATTTATTTTCAGATCTTGGTACAAACGTGCTCCATTTTATGACTTCTTGCTTGTCGTTACCTTTGCGAGGTTCACACATGGGCAGCCTTTCATTTCCCGCGGAGGCCATGCTCAATTCCATGTCATGGGCACAAGTTGCAAGTTCTTCGAATATGCTAGGCTTGATGCCTTTCAAGATGTAACTCAATACCCAATTCATACCTTTGATGCACATATCTATGTCAGAGGCTTCACTAAGCCTGTCTTTACAGTTGAGGCTTGCATTCCTCCAACGATTGATAAAGTCGATAACAGGTTCACTCTTTCGTTGACGGGTATTCTTGGGTTCTATCATACTCATAGTGTGTCTCGTGCTATAAAAGCGATTGAGGAATTCTTGCTCTAGTTGATCCCAGGAGTCAATAGATCCAGCCTCGAGGTCCGTGTACTAATCAAAAGCATTTGCTTTTAATGAGCGGACAAACTGCTTGACGATGTAATCTCCATAAGTCCCAGCATTGTTGTATGTCTCAACGAAGTGCGCCACATGTTGCTTTGGATTGCCTTTGCCATCAAACTGTTGAAATTTTGGAGGTTGGTAGCCAGCAGGAATTTTCAGCATATCGATCCTTGAAGTGTACGGCTTTGCATATGTAAGGGAAGACTTGGTAGCAACTTCATACTTGCTTTTAATAGTTCCTTCGATAAACTCCTTCATTTTATCGATTGGAATCATCCCCTCAGATGAGATAAGTATAGCCTTATTGGATGCAACTTGGATCAATCTCTTGAACTTCTGGGAGTTTGCCAGGTGCATGGGTGGATTCTTCTTCCATCAAGATTCCCACCCTGTCCGTTAGCTTGTCAATTCTAGCATCTTGATTTTTCATGCATTTGGTCAAGCCATCGATTGCTTCTGTCAAGTTCGCCAATGCTCCTCCACAGATGAAGTGTTTGTCACCATGGCTTGCATGATTGTTGTGGACGATGGAGAGTAGCATGGATTTTCACAGAGATTGATCCTTGATTGGCTCACGCTCTGTGGTGTAAGTGGGGAGGATCCATCACTTGAAGCGTCATCATCTTCCTTCACAGAAGAGTGCTTAGATCTAGAGAGGTCAAGTAGAGCAAGAGTTTTCTTGATCTTTTCAGCAACATCGCTTCCTCCTTCCGGTGTGTTTGTGGAAGATCTTGCTCCTTTTGAGGATGAAGATCCGGAAACAGGGGTAGATCCGAAGGGCACTTGGGGTGCTTGTTGTCCTAACAAGCTTTCTTTGCTCCTCGTAACTGGTTCAAAGCTTCCAAAGGTAACTTCGAGTATGTTTTCCATATCGGCATAGAACCTGGAATTAGCAGCCTTGATGGAAGTTGAACTGGAGTTGATTTTCTTTGAATCCATTCCGATGTTCTTGAACTTTGGTGATTGAAAAGTTGAGATGAGAGGTAGAGATCTTCCCACTGGGCATGCCAGAATTTGTAGACGATAAATTTGCGTCGAGAAAATTAAATCAAGACCGAAAATTATTGCAACAATCGTAGTATTGTATTTCAAATATTTGAGTGTTACAATCTCTATGAATCCTATGATTCTTCTTTTCAATGGTAAATAAATTCAAGGGCCTTTGGGCTTAATCTTGAATCTATATTTGTTTCCACGAACGATGATCTTGAATTCAACTAGCACAAACTTTGATTTGAACTTGTACTCCTTGAATCTTGACTTGTTCTTCGTTCTTGAGCTTGAACTTGATTTCTTGAACTTGATTGCTTGAAGCTTGAAACTTGTGGAGGAATTTGCAGTGTTTGATCCACGAGCTCTCTCTTGCTTCTTGTTATAACTTCTGATGTATTTTCTGAGTTATGAAGATCCCTATTTATAGTTGTGGAATGGAAGAGTAGTGATAAGAACAAACTCTTTCCAACCAATCAAATTGAAGAGTGACATGACCGCATTTGATTGGCCAGAACATGTCACTTGTACACGTGGCGCGATTTCATTGGCCTTTTAATGTGACTTGGCATGCTTTGTCATTTTGATACGTGGCACGATCCTATTGGATCTTTCATTTGACTTGGCGTGCCACGTCATTTGACACGTGGCAATGGGCCTCTAGGAAGATGATATTTTGGACCTAATTAGCCCATAATATTTATTTGGACTAATATATTTAAAATGGTCCAAATAATTTTATTAAATTTATATTCAATAAAATTTGCATGCCTATATATATATATATATATATATAGGCATGCAAATTTTATTGAATATAAATTTAATAAAATTATTTGGACCATTTTNATAGAGAGAGAGAGATAGAGAGAGAGAGAGAGAGAGAGAGAGAGAGAGAGAGAGAGAGAGAGAGGGATCCATGATTTGAAGTTTATGGATCCTATACCGTAATCTCAAATTAATATACCATAATAACTGTGTTCACGATTAAATATTTACAAACATTTAGTTGATGTTTTTATATAAATACAAGATCTACGCAAAAGTTACTGGATTCTCAGGAACTCATTCAATATTCTAGGTCCGCCACTATATATATATATACATATCTGTTTGTTATATACAAAAAGTATACATATTGTATACACTTTTGGGACTACCAAAAGGTATATAATTTCGGCCAAGCTCAAATCCTCATTGTACAGAATCACAAACGACTTACAAACTGTTTAAGCGCATGAAGTGGATTGGCATACAAAAAGGAAAGAAAGCGAAATAAAAGATAGGAAGACTTTGTAACACAGATAAAAATTAAAGGAAGAAAACAGAAAAGTTTCAATAACCTCCGTTTGGCAGCACCATATTGTACAATAATGGTCTATCTAGCGCTTGGGAAGAGGACAATAGTAATTTCTCCCGAAATGAGAGCGACTCTTTTTTTACTAAGACAAGAAATTAAATTATTTTGCCTATGACAAGAACATGCTCCCAAACTAGTATAAGAATATTTTACATCCTTCTTGTCCATACCTTACTTAGTAAAATCAAAATATTTGGACAACTCCCTCTTTACAAGAGGAAAACAAGAAAAGACAAAAGTAAAAAGGCCACTTTTATTCCAAGAAAGCTTCTAATTTGATACACCATTTGTAATCTTTTTGTTACCCTTTTCCCTTGTCAAATGGTGTATGATATAATGCCCTTATCAAGATAATTGTCTGAAATGCATAAATTGATTTTCCATCCTTTAAATATGTTAGGTTTTAAATAATCCTCGAAGATAGGTTATAATTACGTATTTTAGTCGTTTAATACACTTTAATTTACTGCACCTTAATTGAGTTTGAGCTTTAATCGCTAGCGTTTTGCACAAATTGCTGTTTTATGCCTTGTAGGAGTGATTCCGATCTATGTAGATGTTATGAAATGAATTCAAGCTATTCTGAAGTTTTGAAGTCTGAGTAAAATCCCAAGGGTTAAGTTGGGATCGTGTTCGGGGATCAATGGTTGATAGTGCACTTTAAGAGCGAAACGAAGAATCGAACAGGCATGCTGCGTATTGTTCAGTAAAATGCACATAACCTTTCGCTCAGAAATCCGTTTGGGATCCACAATATACCGTTGGAAAGCTATTTAAAAGGCTACAACTTTCATGTTTTAGAATTTTCCATATTCCAACAGCCGCGGCGCGTGGGGCACCGCGACTGCCTATTTTGCTCCTGCCTCGAAATTGCAAGGTTCTTGATAAAGTCCACTACCACCTGCGTGGCTCGTCGCCCCATGCGGCACGCCTGTGTATTTTTCCTAGAGCTATTTTCCTTTTTCGGCAAGGAGAAGGTGATTTTGTTTGGAACCGACCCTACTTAGTATAAATACATGTAAAAACGTTATATTTGTAACTTCGAACAAACTTTTGGCAGACTTTTGACCTAGGGAGAGCACAGAGCCGCCGTGGAGGCCGAGTTTATTCTTTTCTTCCACCAAACTTAGTAACTTTTATGTTTCTTTGTATGATTTGTTGTTTTGCTACCATGTCTATGTGGAGCTTAACTTCACGTGCTAGGGTTGTGGTTCTTTCATGACTATTGTTATTCGAATGTTGATTTTGATTTCTTAGTTTATCGTATTGATTTATTTATTCAATTTTGCACTTAATTATTTAATTACTTGATCACCAATTAAACAATATCTACGAATCTAGAGTTGAACTTGAAAGTGGGAACTCTAGATTGCATATAGGATTGAGTAGAGCATGTTCTTGAACCTGGGTATCGGGGAATGGATTCACAGTTAGGATAGACATATACTAATTGCCTTGCTTGGTAAATGTACAGGAATTAAAAATGCGTTCTTGTTAGTTTTAATTCCATAGACATATATGCGTTATGTTAGCTTGAATATGCGAGTAAAAACTCGACAAATTCTTCTGAGCAATATTAACCCTGTCAACCAATAAACTAGATGAATTAGTTAGTCAAGTCAATTGAAGAATACAATAGGAATGTTAGATAGCCCATAACCCTAGATAATTTTCATTACATTGATACATAAAAAAAATTTCTTCCTTTGTTCAGAATTTATATTTGTTTCCTTTTTATTTTAATTAGATTAGAATCAAATACTTCTACGTTTAATTCTTGTTTAGATAATTAGGATAGTCTTATTTAGTTAATAGTTAATCACAAGTTGTCACGACCCAATTTTGCCTCCGTAAATTGTCGTGACGGTACCTAGTCTTTACAACTAGGTAAGCCTAACAAATTGCGGATAAGGGAAATTTAAAAATAAACTTAACAATAAACTGCAACATGATAATAAAATAGCTGATAAGATGCCGCTCGGCATGTACGAAACCCAACAATTGAGTATACACAATATATTTTCGAAAACTTTGTAATCATAAGTCACAAGCTATAGAAAAGAACTAATGTCTCTATACACCAGAATCTAAGTAAAATACCGAACGGAGGGAATAGAAGGGAACTCCGACGTCTGCGGACGCGACAGATGTACCTTGAAGTCTCCGTACAAAAACAAGCACTCTCAGCTAATAGCGGGGTTGGTAGGAAGCACCTGGATCTACACACAAAATATGTGCAGAAGAGTAGCGTGAGTACACCACAAACAGTACCCAGTAAGTGCCAAGCCTAACCTCATTAGAGTAGTGACAAGGTCAAATCCGGACCCCACTAGATATAATAATAATAAGATGTATGATATAATAAAATGAAATGAAACGAAGAATTTAACAGAAAGAATTCATAGAGAAATAACAACACATCACAATGAGATAACAACATGGGCGCTCTCGAGATACCGTCTCGTAGTCCCAAAAGTAAATATGTGAGGAGATCTCCCGAGGTACTGCCTCGTAGTCTCAAAAGTAAATGTGCAGGCGGGTCTCCTGAGGTACCGCCTCGTAGTCCCAAAAGTAAATATGGAGGGCGATCTCGTGAGATACCGTCTCGTAGTCCCCAAAGTAAATATGCAGGGGATCTCCCGATGTATCGCCTCGTAGTCCCAAAAGTAAACACACACCTCAAATCATTGGAGAAAAACAATTAACAAAAAGAATTCTACAGCTAAGGTTAATACGAATCAAGTAAAGGTAGGAATTCAACTACACATGCTGCATAGATTTCAAATAAGCATTTAAGACATGTAGACATGCGAAACTAGGATAAAAAGGATAACTACAGGTCTAACAGGCTATTACTTAGTAGAAAAATTGATTTTACAAGAATTAGCATGTGTACGCGCTCGTCACCTCGCGTACACGGCACTCACATATCATAGAAGTATCACAACAGTACTAAATCCTAAGGGGATTTCACCCACACAAGGTTAGGAAAGTTACTTACCTCGACCCAAACTCAATCAGTTAATAAGAATGCCTTTTTCTCGATTATCCGACTCCGAATGACCCAAATATAGCCAAAATTAATTACATGTCATATATACAACTATAATAGACCAATATAATTAACTAAATCAAGACTTTAACAAGAATTTCTAAAATCGCTCTAAAAAGCCTTCCCAGGCCCACATCTCGGAATCGGGAAAAAGACACAAAATATGAACACCCATTCACTCACGAGTTCACTTGTACCAAAATTATAGAAATTTGAATCAAAACTCATAAACTTAGTTGAAGAACTTCCAACCTTTTCCCGTAAATTTCTCAACCAAATTTCTTAACTAAATGAAGAAATCAACTAAAGATTAGTGGAATATAACCATAAAAGAGATGAGAATCGTTACCCAAAAGTTCTATCTGAAAATCCCTTGAATTATCGCCTCAATCTGAGCTCTCAAAGTCCCAAAATTGGAAATGGGATAAAACCCTCGAAAGTCCTCTTTTCTGCCCAGCGATTTCGCACATACGGGCTCTAAGTCGCGCCTGCGACGCCGCATCTGCGACACCGCGCCTGCGGAATTTCTATCACAGGTGCGGACTTGGCTTAATTCCCATTGGTCCACTTCTGCGAGAGGAGGTTCGCACCTTTGGATGCTCTCCTGCGACCCCATCGCTTATACGCATCTTCCCACCCAAGAAGCGGCCTTCCGCACCTGCGAATCAGGCCTGGGTTTCCCGAATTCGCTTCTGCGACCTTCCACTCGCACATGCAGCCACCCCACTGCAAATGCGATGACACCAGAAGTTGAAAAACTTCAGCAGTTACACAAGTCCAAATTTTGATTTGTTAAGCATCCGAAACGCACCCGAGACCCCCGAGACCTCAACCAAACGTACCAACAAGTCTTAAAATACCATACGAACATAGTCGTTCCCTCAAATCGCATCAAACAATGCTAAAAACACGAATCACCCTCCAATTCAAACTTAATAAAATTTGAAACTTCAAACTTCTACAATCCGCATAACTCTTCTGTCTAGACTGGGTTGTGCGGAGTCGATCCTGAATAACATTAACCTTCTCTAGAGCATCCTGAACCAATTCTGTATCCAATAGCCTAGCCTCGCCCGGCTCGAACCAAACCATTGGAGACCGACAGCGCCTACTATACAGAGCCTCATACGGTGCCATCTAGATGCTGGACTGATTACTGTTGTTGTAGGCAAACTCCGCAAGTTGCAAGAACTGATCCCACGAACCTCCAAAGTCCATCACACACGCACGAAGCATATCCTATAATATCTTAATAGTGCGCTCGGATTGTCCATCCATCTGAGGGTGAAATATTGTGCTCAACTCCACTCGAGTACCCAACTCATGTTGTATGGACCTCCACAACCGTGATGTTAACCGCGTACCCCTATCAGAAATGAAAGATACTGGTACGCCATGAATCCTGACGATCTCGCGGATATAAACTCGAGCCAGCTGCTCGAAAGAATAGGTAGTCATCACAAGAATGAAATGATCTGACTTGGTCAGCCTATCCACAATCACCCAAGATGCATCAAACTTCGGCTGAGTCCGCTCCCATTTCCACTACGAAATCTCTAACTTCTGAAGCAATCCACCTGTTCGCTGATGCTCACATTTTACCTGATGGCAATTTAGACACCGTGCTACATATTCCACTATGTCCTTCTTCATTCTCCTTCACCAGTAATGCTGCCTCAAGTCCCGATACATCTTCGCGGCACCCGGATGAATGGAGTACCGCGAACTGTGAGCCTGCTAGAGAATCAACTCATGCAAACCATCTACATTGGGCACACATAGGCCTCATTTGTGTTTTTAATATTAAGACGTCTGAATCTAAATATCAAGATGTGTATTAAGATTAAGACATCTAAATCTGAATAAACATCTGAATATTAAGATATGTATTAATATCTGAATACTAAATGACTAAGATTGTTTGATTTTTAATATATGAATGTATAAAATTTATCTTTATCTGAAAATTAATAAACATAAAATTCAAATGGAAAATAATTAATCTAATATTCTATCGAAAAAATGTATAATCTTTTTAAATATAATAGGTGTTGGTGGTGATGGCTAACAGTGGTGCTTGTGAATGCCGACTAGAGACGGTGGTTGGTGGTAGGTTTGGTTGATGGTGGTGGTTCAGGTAGTAACTAGTGGTGATTAGTAGTGGTGGCGATTACAATTGAGGATGGTGGTGGTGAGGAGTGATAGTTAATAATAGCGAATGGTGGTGGTAGTTGTGATTGAGGAAGGTGGTGGTGGTAGTTGTGATTGAGGAAGGTGGTGGTGGGTGGTGGTAGTTTATAATAATGGGTAGTATCGGTTACAATTGTTGATGGTGTGGTTAGTTGTGGTAGTTGAGGTGGATGAGTGTTTGTGGTTGAGAATGATGGTGGAAGGGAGTGGTGCGGATGGAGGTTGGTGGTAGTCGATTATGGTGGCAGATATGTTTGAGGATGGTGGTGGTGGCGGCAGCGACATGGTGGTAGTTGATAATGGTAAGCAATGGCGACAATTAATAATGAATATGGATGATAGTATTTTAATGAAATTAAGTCTCTGTTATGGATCTTAATCATACAGACCTATTCAGATCCATTAAGTGGTTGTAAAGTAAAAAGAACAAACATACTTAATGATTAATATTTGAAAAATTAAAATTCAGACTTTAAAAACAAACACACTTAGTGTCTGAGATTTGAATGATTAAGATTCAGACCTCCATTAAGTGCAAACAAATAAGGCCATAGCATGTCCTGCATCCTCAGTGCACCATCATCTCCAATAGTGACCTCCTTAGCATCACCGTGATGAACCGTGTCCTTAAGGACAAGCAGGTGGGGGTCATCATACTGACGCTCCCTGATACGATCATAAAGAGAAGACCGAGAGTATACCCAAGCCAACACTCACCTCGGCTCAGAAATATCCAATCTAACAAACTGGTTGACTAAGGCCTGAACATCAACCGCTAATGGCCTCTTTGCTGCTGGTAGATATGCTAAGCTTCCCAAACTCTCCGCCCAGTGACTCAAAGCATCAGCCACCACATTGGCCTTACCGGGATGGTAAAAAATGATGATATCATTATCCTTAAGCAACTCCAACCATCTCCACTAATGCAAGTTAAGATCCTTCTATTTGAACATATGCTGCAAAACCCGGAGATCAGTGCAAATCTTACAAGGGACACCGTACAAATAGTGCCGCCAAATCTTTAAGGCATGAACAATAGTTGCTAACTCAAGATCCTGGACAAGATAGTTCTTTCTTGCATCTTCAGCTTTCTGGACACGTAGGCAATCACCCTATCATCCTGCATCAACATCGCGTCGAGACCAATCTGCGGCGCATCATAATATACAGTATAAGACCCCGAACTTGTAGGTAATACCAATATTGGGGTTGTAATCAAAGATGTCTTGGGCTTCTGAAAGCTCTCCTCACACTCCTCGGTCCACCTGAACGGAGAACCCTTCTGGGTCACCCTTGTCATAGGTGCTGCAATACATGAGAAACCCTTTACAAAACGACGATAATACCCCGCCAAACCAAGAAAACTCTAGATCTACGTAGCTGAGAACGGTCTGGGCCAACTCTGTACTGCTTCCACCTTCTTCGGGTCCACCTTGATCCCATCATTTGACACCACATGACCCAAGAATACCACTGAGTCTAGCCAAAACTCACACATTGAAACGTTTGCATATAACTTTGTTTCTTTCAAGGTCTGAAGCACAAACCCCAATGCTTCTCATAATCCTCCCGAGTTCGGGAGTACACTAGAATGTCGTCAATAAACACAAAGATGAATGAGTCAAAATTGGGCCAGAACACACTGTGTATCAAGTGCATAAATTTTACTGGGGCGTTGGTCATCCCAAATGACATCACAAGGAACTCTAGTGACCATATCGAGTCCTGAAAGCAGTCTTTGGGATATCTGGCTCTCGAATATTCAAATGATGATATCCTGAACGCAAGTCAATCTTGGAATACACTCTGAAACTATGTAACTGATCAAATAGGTCATAAATCTGAGGCAATACATACTTGTTCTTCATCGTAACATTGTTCAACTAGAGATAATCAATGCACATACGCATAGAACCATCTTTTTTCTTCACAAACAAGACCGGAGCATCCCAAGGTGACACACTAGGCCGAATGAAGCCCTTATCAATTAACTCCTGTAACTACTCCTTCAATTCCTTCAACTCGGGAGGAGCCGTATGATATGGAGGAATAGGGATGGGCTGAGTGTCCAGCAACAAACCAATGCCAAAGTCAATATCTCGGTCGGGCGGCATGCCCGGGAGATTAGCTGGAAATACATCTTAAAGGTCCCTCACTACGGGGACTAACTCAACTGTAGGGGTATCAATAATGACATCTCTCACATAAGCTAGATATGTGTCACACCCCTTCTCAAACATTCGTTGAGCTTTAAGAAATGAAAAGTATACTCTGAGGTAATTTTCCACTCTAATCGTGGTAATCCTGGCATAGCCAGCGTCACGGTCTCGGCGTGACAATCAAGAATAGCATAATGGGGCGACAACCAGTCCATGCCCAAAATATCAAAGTCTACCATACTGAGCAATAATAAGTCGGCTCTGGTCTCAAAAACACTAAGAACAACCAAACACGACCGATAAACATAGTCAACAAATATAGAATCCCCTACAGGTGTAGACACATAAATAGGAGAACTCAAAGAATCACGAGATACACCCAAATACGAGGCAAAATAAGAGGACACAAAGGAATAAATGGATCCTTGATCAAATAAGATCGAGACATACCGGAACAATACGTGTAACGACAGAGTCAGAAGAAACTTGATCTGTACGAGTGGGAAGAGCATAATATCTGGCCTGGCCTCCCTCTCTAGGGCGATCTCGATCTCGCCGACCTCCACCTCGAGCTGTCTGAGTAGGTGGGGCGGTAGTTGGTGCTGTAATCATAGCCTGAGGACCTGGTGGAGCACGTGGTGGCTGAGAAGTCTGGGGAGGTGCTCCTCTCCTATATCTGGGGCAATCCCTCACCATATGGAGTGTGTATCCATACTAAAAACAAGCTCTCGGAGGGAGTGGATGTTATGACTGGCTTGGGCCAGGTCTGCTGGACTGACCGCTAAAAGCACCTCGTGCAAGAGGTGTACTAGATACTCGCGGTGCATAATAAGGCTCCTAAGGCCTAGAAGGGGTCAGAATACCACTGGCTGCTGGAAGAGCTGAGTGAAAGGGGAGACTCACATAGCCCCTACCATGACGAACTGCAGTTGGGGTACCAGTACCACTATAACTACCCGATTCTCGAGACCTTTTGGCCTCCCTCTTCTCTCTCTCTCGAGCAAACATACCCTCCAACCTCCTAGCAATACTCACAACCTGCTGGTAAGAAATATTCATATTGAACTCCCAGGCCATGCTAAGCGTGATACTGGGCTGGAATCTCTCAATAAACCCGTGCACCCTCTCTCGAAATGTGGCAACCAAGGTTGGTGCATGTCGGGCCAAATCACTGAAGCGAACTGCATACTCTGACACAGTCATATCACCCTAGCGCAACTGCTCAAACTCCACGCGCCACACGTCTTTGTGACACTGAGGAACATACTCCCTCAAGAACATGTCCGAGAACTGAGTCCATGTAAGTGAGTCTTCCTCAGCCATACTACCCAACTCATAAGCACGCCACCACTGATTGGCTGCTCCTTTAAGCTGGAATATATTAAAAGAAACCCAACTCGACTTCGCTACACCCATAGTACGGAGAATACAGTGACACTCTTCCAGGAAACCTTGGGCATCATCTGACGTCAATCCATTGAAGGTAGGAGGGTGGCACTTCTTGTACCTCTCAAGTCTGAGCTGCTCCGCCTCAGAAACAGGTACACTATCCTCGGGCCGGACTGGAGCTACTGGCTGCATCGGTATAATCTCTAGAACCTGGTCGAACTGAACCCACTGCTATGGGGTACGGGCGACGGGAGTCTGTGCTCCTCCCCCCGGACTGATATGTGGAAGGAGCAAGTGTAATCAATTCACCTTGAGCTAAGGTTCTGAACATGCTCAGGAACTCGGCTAAAGTCTCCTAGAGGGCTGGTGCAGCAACAGGTACCTCAGGTGCCTGCCCTCCAACTAGACCTACCGTAGGCTCTTTTATAGCAGCTCGTGCGGGTGATCTGGCTGCACCACGTGGACGTCCTCGACCTCTACCCCGGCCTCGGCCTCTCGTGGATCTAGCAGGGGGCGCGAGTGACTGGTCATCAAATCTGCATGTACGTGTCCTCACCATCTATGAGAGAATAAAAGATAGAAGTTTAGAATTTCGAAGTCTACAATTTTAGCACGATAAGAAATCAAAGAAGTGTAATTTTTCCTAACAGTTCCATAGCCTCCCATTGATAAATACAAACGTCTCCATACCGATCCGCAATACTTTAATAAACTGGATTGTGACTTGATAACTAGGGATTTTACCTTGTTTTACACTCTATCTTAATTAAGTTTTGGATGTAATTGTACACGAAATAGTCCCAAAGGCTTACATGTTGTGCTTGATGCAGGGTTTAGCCAAAAAGGATGACAAATAATCAAAGACCAGCTAAAAAAGGAGTGAAACTTGCATAAGTACCAAGAACAACCAAAAGTCAAAGTCAAAGTGACCACCGTGGATCGCGGTCCACTTTATGCGGTCCGCGGTGGTGAGGTTCAGAGAGTTGTTTCCAAGGCAAATTCCACCGTGTCCGCGTTCCATTATACGCGGACCGCGGTGAGGAGATTCAGAGAACCTACTTTTTAAGGC
This sequence comes from Nicotiana undulata, assembly GCA_005239495.1. Classification (NCBI taxonomy): domain Eukaryota; kingdom Viridiplantae; phylum Streptophyta; class Magnoliopsida; order Solanales; family Solanaceae; genus Nicotiana; species Nicotiana undulata. Next base: position 42,401 of record ML241480.1, on the reverse strand, counting down.
CAAGACCAATGCGGACCGCGGTCCATTTTACGCGATCCGCGGTCAAGAAGATTCAGAGACCCAACACTTGAAGCCTAGAAGTCTACCGCGGACCTTTCTTCGCGGTCCGCGTTGAAGCCACCGCGGCCGCGGTCCAATTTATGTGGACCGCGGTGGCCAAGTTCAGAAACATAATTTGTGAGACCAAAAAGCCTCACCGCGGCCGCGGCCCAATCTTCACGGTCCGTGGTGACCCCGTAGGGGAATTTTTGTCCAGAATATTCGGTTGAGTATAAATAGCTTATTTTGTTATTTTTTTTAGGTTAAGCTTTGTATCAGATATTGTTGGGAGCTCGTGGGCATTTTTCTACAACAAGTTTTTGTAATTTTAGCTAGATTTCAACATTGAATCCTTTAGTTTTATTTTATAATTCAATTTCATGGATTTTGCTTCATCTATTTCATTGATTTCTTCATTGATTATGATTAGATAAACCCATTAGCTAGGGTTGTGTCTCAACCCTAGTGCGGGTAATTAATGGGTTCTCTAAATTAGGGTTTCGATGTTTATGGGTGATGGATATTTGGGTTGATTTGTGGTTTTATTGTTAAGATTAGTGGTTGCAAACACTAATTGGTGTTCAATTGACTTGGGTCCTTCTTGAGAAAGAGGACTTGAGTCTAGAAAATCAACCCAACAAGGAATTGGGATGAAATCATGAGAATTGATAGTCCCAATTAACGGGTTAAACCTCGAGAGAGTAAAACCCTACTTTGAGCCTAAATTGCTTGTGCAAATGTGATACCCAATTGACCTTGAGAAAGGCAATTAGGGAAATACCACTAAAACTACCGAGAGGTATAAAGTGGGTAACATTGGGCATTGGTTATATAATAATTCCCAGAATACCATCTTTGCTTTATAAATTAGAACCCGCTGATTACCCGCCTAGGTAAAAGTCATAACCCTAGTGCCTTTATCTAATTAGAAAACAACCAAAAAGACAATAGTAAGCTTAATTGCTATTATAGTAGCCTAAATCATCGTTATAATATGAAACCCAAAAATTATGAGAAGTGTAATCAAGAACATGAAACACTATTAGATTACGTAGAAACTTGACTCCAAATCATAACTCTCCGAGGAATCGATCCCGACCTTTCGGGTAAAAGCTGCACCGACCCTCGTCTTCCTACTTTAATAGTAGTGTGGGTGAGAGCCGACCAAATTTTTGGCGCCGTTGCCGGGGAGTTATACGGTGTTTATTATCTACGTGAATAGTAGTGTGAAGTGTTTTTCTTTTCTTCTATTTTTAACGTTTTTGTTGAATCTATTCAGGTGCAAATGGCGGATCCCTTAGGAAATGTTATTGCGGGGGAGGAGGTATTTGATAACCAAGATGATGAAATCAACCAAGTACCACCTCAAAGAAGGGGCCGACAGGCCAATATTCAAGAGGACATTCCAGACCCTCTCCCGCCTCCAGCTGCTAGAGATGCCCCTCGGGTCCTTCCAAACGAGGGGTATGCTAGTGCCATTGTCTCGCCGAGGATTCGGGCGACAAATTTTAAATTACCAATGTGATGCTGAAACTCTTAGAGAAACGGGGTTATTTCACCGGAGCCGCGCACCAGAATGCTTATAAACATCTAAAGGGCTTCGTGGATACCTGCTGGGGAAGTAAACAAATGAATATCTCTGAGGATGCATTGAGAATTCGGTTATTCCCTTTCTCTCTTCGAGGGAAGGCTCTTGATTGGCTCGAGCGGCTTCCCAACCATTCAATATATACTTGGGATGAGCTCGCGGACAAATTCGTTGCTAAATTCTTCTCCCCAAGTCATATGGCAGCGCTCAGAGATGAAATCTTGGCCTTTAAGCAAGAACCCAACGAGCCTTTGTATGAGATATGGGAGAGATACCGGACCATGTTTAAGGAATGTCCGAATAACGACATGACGGAAGCCATGATCCAGCAGACTTTTTACCGAGGGATAAACACTGTCAATCAATGTGTGGTCAATCAGCTGGCCGGTGGAAACTTCATGAAATTGTCTTACCCCGAGGCATATGAGGTATTAGATGAGATGGCCGACACATCATCGGCTTGGAAAAGCAGAGCGAATGTTCCTCAAGGTGAATCTGGTGTTAATAGCCTTCATAAAGAGCTCCAAGAACATGGGCAAGCAATTGCCGAGCTCACTAGCTACCACTATGAATCAACTTGCCAAAGCCCAACTCCAACAATTGCAAGGGCCAAAGCAAGTAAATTCCATGGAGGGAGTGAATGTGTTGGTGAATCAAAGAAGACCTCGGGGAAATTCTAAGCAAAGCAACAATGATCAGGGTGACCAAGGGCCAAGTGGATATAGTCAAGAAGGGGAATATGATGACCAAGAAGAGGATGTGATGTATCCTAATAATTACCAAGGTCAAGGAAACAGTCTAAGCAACAATCAAAACTGGAGAAACCAAGGCAGCAATCAAAGTTGGGGTAATCAAAGACAAAGAAATTGGAACAATAACAAAAATGCACAGAATTGGGGGAACAACAATGATCGACAATGGGGGATCAACAATGATGACAATTAGAGTGGAGGCATCAAAAACAACAACTGGGGTGGCAATGGTAATCGGGGTTCGGACTTTCAAAGGCCCCCGATGTACCAACAACCAAGAAACCTACCCCCGTACCAATCTCAAGGACAAAGCTCATCAAGCAATGATATGGGGAGAATTGAACACATGTTCAAGCAGATGATGGAGCGAAATGTGGACTCCGATGCTCAGTTGGCCTCTCACAACACCTCCATTAGGAACCTTGAAGTACAAATGGGCCAAATTTCTCATGCCTTAAACACACGCCCAAAGGGTGCACTACCGAGTGATACGGTGGTGAACCCCAAGGGTGGGAACAATAATAATACCGGTCACGTCATGGCGGTGACAACGAGAAGTGGAAAAGGTGGTGAAGCAAGTACTTCTAGGAAAAAGCGAATTGCTGTCGATGGTGATGCATTGCCCCATGATGAGTTACCAATTGAAGTTGAGCAAGTGGTGGAAGATCCAACTACTAGTGAGGTGAGAATTGATATCCATGATAATGGGGAGGATTTTTAAAGGGGCGTGAACCCGTCAAGGGAACACGTGATTGATATGCTAGAGCCGGTGGTCCCACAAGCCAAGTCACCATTGCCTAGGCCCCCTCCTCCATACCCTCAACGGTTGGCGAAACAAAGAAAGAGACTCAATTCAAGAAGTTTATTGATATGATGAAGAATCTTTCCATCAATGTCCCGTTGGTTGAAGCCTTGGAACAAATGCCCGGGTATGCTAAGTTCATGAAGGAATTAGTCACAGAAAAACGGTCTATGGAGTGTGAAACCATCAAGATGACTCACCAAGTGAGTGCCATAGTACATTCAATGGAACCCAAACTTGAAGACCCGAGAGCTTTTACCATTCATTGCACAATCGGGAGTGCGGATTTGTCTAAAGCCTTGTGTGACCTTGGAGCGAGTATAAACTTGATGCCATACTCGGTATTAAAACATTAGGAATTGGGCAACCTAGGGCGACATCCATGCGTTTGCAAATGGCGGATAGGTCGATGAAGAGGCCCCTAGGGATAATTGATGATGTGTTGGTGCGGGTGGACAAATTTATTTTTCCCGCGGACTTTGTCATATTGGATTGCGAAGTGGATTTTGAGGTCCCCATCATTTTGGGAAGGCCCTTCCTTGCAACAGGGAAGGCCTTAGTTGATGTGGAAGCTGGGGAGCTCACTTTCTGAGTGGGCAATGAGAAGGTGGTATTCCATGTGTGTAAGTCAATGAAGCAGCCAAACAGTATAGAAGTATGCTCCTTTATGGACCTCGTCACTGAGGTGATTATTGATGATGCAAGCTCTATGATTCATGTTAATGATCAAGTGGAGGCTGCCTTATTGGATCACGAGGACACCGTGGTAGATGGTTTTCTTGAAAGTACCAACGCCCTTCAAGGCATGGGTTCTTACTCCTATGGTCCCAGGAAGCTATCACTGGACTTGGAGAACCGGAAAACTCCACCAAAAAAGCCTTCAATTGAAGAGCCCCCGACTTTGGAGTTGAAGCCACTACCCTCCCACCTCAGGTATGAATATCTTGGTCCCTCTTGTACTTTTCCTATCATTCTTTCCTCTTGCCTAACCCAATTACAGGTAGACTCAACTTTAAATGTGCTACGGATGAGGAAGAAAGCAATAAGATGGACTCTTGTGGTCATTCGGGGAATAAGCCCCGCTTTTTGCATGCATAAAATCATCTTGGAGGATGGAGAAAAGCCTTCCGTAGAACACCAACGGAGGCTCAACAAGGCAATGCAAGAGGTGGTGAAGAAAGAAATAATTAAATGGCTTGATGCGGGGGTTGTCTACCCAATTTCAGATAATGCTTGGACTTCTCCGGTCCAATGTGTTCCGAAGAAGGGTGGAATGAAGGTGGTCCAAAATGATAAAAATGAACTCATTCCAACGAGAATGGTCACAGGTTGGCGGGTATGTATGGATTACCGCAAGCTCAACAAAGTGACCGCAAGGACCATTTCCCTTTACCTTTCTTGGATCAAATGTTAGATCGGCTTGCCAGTCGGGCTTTCTACTGCTTTCTGGATGGGTATTCAGGTTATAATCAAATTTTGATTGCCCCGGAGGATCAAGAGAAGACCACTTTCACATGTCCTTATGGTACCTTTGCCTTCGCCCGTATGCCTTTTGGTCTTTGCAATGCACCCGCCACTTTTCAACGGTGCATGATGGAGATCTTTACAGATATGGTTGAAGACTTCCTTGAGGTGTTTATGGATGACTTCAGTGTCGTTGGGGATTCTTTCGATGAGTGTTTGAGTAATATTGACAAAGTCCTTGCTCGCTGTGAAGAGACCAACTTGGTGTTGAACTGGGAAAAGTGTCACTTTATGGTGGAAGAAGGAATAGTGTTGGGCCACAAGATCTCGAGGAATGGTATTGAAGTGGACAAAGCAAATATTGAAGTGATTTCTATGTTGCCACCACCAACTTCGGTTAGGGGAGTCCGGAGCTTCCTTGGGCACGTCGGGTTATATCGGCGTTTCATTAAGGACTTCTCTAAGGTGGTCAATCCTTTGTGCAAATTGCTAGAGAAAGATGCCAAATTTCATTTTGATGAGAATTGCATGAGTGCCTTTGAATTGTTGAAGCACAAGCTTACCACAACTCCTATCATCACGGTGCCGGATTGGAGCTCTCCTTTTGAGCTTATCTGTGACTCTAGTGATGTAGCTTTGGGGGCGGTGTTGGGCTAGAGGGTGAACAAGATCTTCCACCCTATCTATTATGCTAGCAAAACAATGAACTTGGCCCAAATGAATTACACTGTCACGGAGAAGGAGCTATTGGCAATAGTCTTTGCGATGGAGAAATTTCGTCCTTATTTGATGGGTGCCAAGGTCATAGTTCACACTGACCATGCAGCACTCTGATATCTCATGACCAAAAAGGATTCCAAAGTGAGACTCATGCGTTGCGTTGGGTATTGTTGCTTCAAGAGTTCGACTTGGAGATTATTGATAGAAAAGGAAGTGAAAACCAAGTGGCTGACCATCTTTCTCGATTGGAGGAGCAAGGTTGACCTTGTGATGGGCTTGAAATTAATGACAGTTTCCCCGATGAGCAACTTCTTTCGGTGTCAATGCAAGAAATGCCATGGTTTTCCGACATTGCCAACTATCTTGTCACGGGTGTTGTTCATCTTGAGCTCTCTTCTAATCAAAGGAAGAAGCTTATGAGGGATAACATGGACTTCTATTGGGATGTACCATATTTATTCAATATTTGCATTGATGGGGTCATCCGGCGATGTGTACCAGAAGAAGAACAAAGGTTGATTCTTGAGTCTTGCCACTCCTCACCGTATGGTGGTCATCATGGAGGGGCAAGGACTGCTTCAAAGGTGTTGAGCTGTGATTTCTTTTGGCCTACATTGTATAAAGATGCCGGTGACTTAGTCAAGAGATGTGAGTGTTAGAGGGCTGGGGGGATTTCAAAGAAAGATGAGATGCCTCTCAATACTATTCGCGGTGGCCATTTGTCCATTTTCCCAGAAAGCTGAATGACCGCGGACCGCGGTCGCTTTTACGCGGTCTGCGGTGGGTAAGTACAGTGGGCCCCAGGCCCCCTTCTATAAAAAGACCTTCAGGGCTTCATTTTACACTTTACGCACTTTGACTCTCCACAGTAAAATTTCACATGTGCATCACTCTCGATACTTTCAAGTGTCTATTTCATTCATCTAATCTTCATCCCACATCTAGTAAGTGTAATTGTGATTCCATAAATTCTTAATTTGATTATTTTCTTGTTTATTTGGTAGATTTTCTTCTCTTTTTCTTCTTTAAGCCTTTAACCATGTTAGGGTTAGTTCATAATGCTCAATTTAGACCATTTGTAGTTAATTTCACTGATTAAACACTTAGGGTTTTAATATCATGTGCCTTTGAACTTGAAATTAACTGTAAAATTAAAACCCTAGGTTTTTGGAATTAGCGTGGTCCGCGATGCTTGAATTGTCAGTCTCCACTTCATGACCGCGGACCGCGGTCCTTTTTTGTGTGGTCCGCGGTGCTTGACTTCAGAGAAGTGAGTAGTCTGAACCCCACTTCTCCGCGGACCACGGTCATTTTTGTGCGATCCGCGAGGCCTGAGTGCGTATCGCGGTCGCTTTTCCGCGGTCCACGGTGCCCACCTTCAGAGATTTCATTCTTCTTTACCCTCCTCACTGCGGACCGCGGTCGCTTTTACGCGGTCCACGGTCCCAACAGCTGCAACCCATTTCTCATCATCTGATTCTTCTTTGTTCTCTAATCTATGCACTGCTGAATACTAACATGCTTTACATGAATTCACCTTGCAGATCATGGTCCAATCAAGAGGAGGTAGTTGAAAACCAAGTGGCAGGGGAGAGTCATCCTGGGGGAAAAGCCAAGGGACAATCAAACTGGCCCCCAAAGTCCGATAAGCTATGAAAGAGACAAGAAAAGCAATCCGGGCCATGGATAGAGATGCTTCCCATTCGAGGAGTGAGTATGTACCCTCCGGAGGAGAGTCTTCAGAATCCATACCAGAGCACTACCCAGACTTTCCGGAGAGGTTTAGGTTGACCAATGAGCCTTATGACTCTCCCCCTACCCAAGCATCAGCCCATTCTGAGTCATCTGAAGGCTCAGCAGCAGGGAGTGATCATGCAGACTCCACCTCACCCACAGCTTCCCTGTCAGATGAACAATCCGGGGATGAAGAAGCAGAAGATGAACCCTAAACAGGGGGTGAACCCCAAGTTGGGGGAGTTGAGAGAACAAGGAAGCCTGAGGTATGGCAAGATAGATTTGTGAGTGAGGCGGCTTTTCATTGATTCCGGGACTGGTGGAAGGAGAGGAAACTGATACCGGAGTGCAGGTTCATCACCAAGGATCTATTGTCACTCAACCCCAATGTGAAAAGACAATTCAAGGAGAGAAAGGGTTGGGATTACTTCTCTTGCTACTTGCCGTTTGCCAATGAACATCTTGTCAAGGAGTTTTACATAAATTTGGCCTATATGAAGAAGGACTCCAAGACAACAATGGTAAGGAATCTCACTGTACCTTTTGATGGGGCGGCATTGAATGCATATCTGGAGTTTGATGATGAAGACGAGACACAGTACCTAGAGAAGTTGGATGCGGGTGATGAGGCCCGTCATTGGCTAGCGAAGCACTTGGCCATCCCAGGTGAAACCCCTAACTGGTTGCAAGCAGGGAAGACAATTTTCAGGAGAACGTTAAATTTTGAGGCCAAAGGTTGGGAGACGTTCTTGTGCAACAGGCTTGACCCCACCTTCCATGAAACTTCTATTCCTCTCAAGCGTGTTGTGTTTATTGCTTCTATCATGGCGGGGTACCCGATTAATGTCGGGAATGTCATGTCTGCCGTTATCAACCGGGTGGTAAATGAAGGTGATAGAGCTTACCCCTTCCCAAACTTCCTGACAATGTATTTTGAAGATCAACAAGTGGAAAAGAGAAGTTTTGACTTGAAGGTGAAGACCAAAGTCCCCTTCTATTGGTATGATATTCAGAGTGATGACAACCCAAAGAGCAAGAAGTTCAAGGGTAAATCCATTACTTCCACTGGCCAGTCTGAAGAGACAGTGGTTGTAGTGGAATCATCTCAGCCCGATTCAGCCATCCCAGAGAGTGCTCTAGGCCCCTCCACTTCAGCAGACCCAGGCATTCCTACATCCCGGGAATATCCTCTGACTGCCCACAGACTGAGCCAGTCACTTGCCAGTATCAACAACTGGATGCAGGCAGCTATTTCTAAGTTGTCTGTACTTTCTACGTCTGTGACTGCCCAGGCTACTCCCCCTCCACCAGAGGTGCCCCAGTCAGTTGAGGATTCTCTCAACGAACTTCTGGCCAACCAGAAAAAAATCCTTGACAAACAGAAGTTGATTTTGGAAGCTGTTGACTCCCACGGGAAGGCATTAAAGGGGCTTGCAAAGGAGACCAAGAGGATAAATAAGACCCGTGCATCCAAGGAGTCAGTGAAGGAGCTGAGGAAGGAGGTGGACAAGATAAAGGAGGATCACCTGCCATTGGACTTGCTTCTGTAGGATCCTGCTGCCCAGCCTGAGCAAGAGCCAGAGATCGAGAGGCCAGCAAATAGGAGGAGAGTGTTTCCACGTATAGATGGCATTGTGATTGAGTTGGCAGACCCACCAGTGCAGACCCAAGCTACCGAGGAGGTACAGGCCCAGGTCCAATCGGAGGCACATGGCTCTGGGGACCAGTCGCAAGTTCCCCCACAGTCCACAGACCCCGGGACCCACACTGAGGATCCCACACAGGCAGAGGGCCAATAGGGATTTTCTCTTTACTCTCTTTCTCCTTACATGTTTTAGCTTATTTTGATAGATAACATTAAGGACAATGCTAGCTTTCAGTTGGGGGAGTGGCCCTATTTTAATTGATTTGGATGGATAACTGTATAATCCAGATACTACTTTATTTTTTATTATGCTTTCTTTTGATTTTGGTATGTAAATAACTTTACTATTCCAGTTACTTTTAGTATTTTTTACTTTTGGTCTGTATAGAAAGTTACTTTCTAATGTATGTATTCATCCCCTTTATGTATATTTGACTAAATCCCCTCATGTACATATTCATTCTATCTTACGCATTTTACCTTCCGCATTTTTTTCTTTTTTATAGCTTCTTATTTTTCCTTCATAGCTTCTTGTTTTGAATTTTTTGCGTGCAATAAACCTTTGGCTTTCTTAATGCCACGGTTCTTTCCAAAGTTGGAATTTGTGTGAACCGGGTGGCTCTTCCCGAGGATGGATGGTGTGACAACCTTCTTAAGGGTTTGAGTCTGTTTTTCTTTTTGCTTTTTGTAAATAATAGCTAGTCAATAGAGGTGCCTCAAGCAAAGCTTCACTTGGGCATAGCACATTTGCCTTTGATCCTATGATAAAAAACAAATCGTTGTGTTTAGGATGGTGAAAGTGGTGACCTTGAGACTCTTGTGTTGACCGATAATCATCAAATGGTTTTTCGGGACCATTGTGTTGCTCAAAGCATAACTGAGGTCGTAGTGGGGCCCCGACTTTGTTTTTTTAGCAATCCCATAGCATGAGTGGTGAGAGTTTGAATTGCAAGTCCAAGTCCTGTGCCATTAGTCTAGAACTTGCCCTGAATGTATGTCTAGGCTAAATCATAAGTGAAGTTTGACTTAAGAGGTGATTATAGGCTCTCCTTGATCCGAATAGTGACTTGAACATCTCCATAGCCTCCCAATGACAATTTCCCTAGTCAACCCTTTTGAGCCTTAGACCTTTTTCCTTCAAAAGCCATGATACAAGCCTTTACCAATTTTAACCCTCTCTTGGCACCCCTTCTTCCCTTAGCACAAAGCAAAAACGTAAGTTTGGGGGAGAGACGAGGAATGCAACAAAGTGAAAAAGAAGGTACAAGAAGGAAGAAAAGGAAAGGCAATGAAAAAGAAAGAAAACAAAAAAAATCAAAAAGCCAAAAAGAATGAACAAGTTAGAAGAAATAAAAAGGGAATCAATGAAAAGAAAAGATATTAAAGGTGTGGAATGCTTGGAAAGGAGAAAAATGATTGAAATGAAAAAGAACGAGTGACAGTGTGTCTCTCTAACCCCTCAGAAAGAGCTAAATGACTCAAGAAGTTAAGAGAATGTAAAATAAATGAAGTGCTTAAGGGAAGATAGAACTCACTTTGACCAAATATTTCCTACCTTTAACCAAAAGCCTTCATCATTTACCCGCAAAAGTCCTATATGATCTTGAGTTGAATGAAGCTTACATTAGTGGTGACTCACATAAGGGGCAAGCCTATGGTACTTTGAGTCGGACTTGAGTCTTTTCTTTGAGAGAGATCAGTGAACTCCCATTATCCTTGTTATGAGTATTACAATCTTAAAGTGAGGTTTGCTTAGGGAGAGTTGAGGAGTATGAGTCGGGTTCCAAAATGAAGTAATAGTAAGAGTTTTGTCGATGAGTTGAGTCAACTCTTGATACTCTTGTGTCGCACTTAAATCCATGGTTTTAAAAGGGTCAAATGCTGTTAATGACTCATTTGTATTGAGGGAAAGTGTTAGTCCCAATTGGTGCTAGAAGAGGTTACCTTAGGACAGCTGAATTTTCTTGGAATTACTCAAAAAGGGGTGAGGCTTATTTTGTTTGCTTGAGGACAAGAAAAAGCTTAAGTTTGGGGGAGTTGATAACTAGGGATTTTACCTTGTTTTACACTCTATCTTGCTTAAGTTTTGGATGCAATTGTACACGAAATAGTCCCAAAGGCTTACATGTTGTGCTTCATGCAGTGTTTAGCCAAAAAGGATGACAAATAATCAAAGACCAGCTAAAAAAGGAGTGAAACTTGCATAAGTACCAAGAACAACCAAAAGTCAAAGTCAAAGTGACCACCGCGGATCGCGGTCCACTTTATGCTGTCCGCGGTGGTGAGGTTCAGAGAGTTGTTTCCAAGGCAAATTCCACCGCGGTAGCTGTCCATTCTATGCAGATCGCGGTAAGGAGATTCAGCGAACCTGCTTTTTAAGGCCAAGACCAACGCGAACCGCAGTCCATTTTACGCGGTCCGCGGTCAAGAAGATTCAGAGACCCAGCACTTGAAGCCTAGAAGTCTACCGCGGACCGCGGTCCTTTCTTCGCGGTCCGCGTTGAAGCCACCGCGTCCGCGGTCCAATTTATGTGGACCGCGGTGGCCAAGTTCAGAGACATAATTTGTGAGACCAAAAAGCCTCACTGCGGCCGCGGTCCAATCTTCGCGGTCCGCGGTGACCCCGCAGGGGCATTTTTTATCCGGAATTTTTGGCTGAGTATAAATAGCTTCTTTTGTTATTTCTTTAGGTTAAGCTTTGTATCAGATATTGTTGGGAGCTCGTGGGTGTTTTTCTACAGCAAGTTTTTGTAATTTTAGCTAGATTTCAACATTGAATCCTTCAGTTTTATTTTATAATTCAATTACATGGATTTTGCTTCATCTATTTCTTTGATTTCATCATTGATTATGAGTAGCTAAACCCATTATCTAGGGTTGTGGCTCAACCCTAGTGTGGGTAATTAATGGGTTCTCTAAATTAGGGTTTAGATGTTTATGGGTGACGGATATTTGGGTTGATTTGTGGTTTTATTGTTAAGATTAGTGGTTGCAAACACTAATTGGTGTTCAATTGACTTGGGTCCTTCTTGAGAAAGAGGACTTGAGTCTAGAAAATCAACCCAACAAGGAATTAGGATGAAATCATGAGAATTGATAGTCCCAATTAATGGGTTAAACCTCGAGAGAGTAAAACCCTATTTGAGCCTAAATTGCTTGTGCAAATGTGATACCCAATTGACCTTGAGAAAGGCAATTAGGGAAATACCACTAAAACTACCGAGAGGTATAGAGTGGGTAACTTTGGGCATTGGTTATATCATAATTACCCGAATACCATCTTTGCTTTAGAAATTAGAACCCGTTGATTACCCGCCTAGGTAAAAGTCATAACCCTAGTGCCTTTATCTAATTATAAAATAACCAAAAAGATAATAGTCAGCTTAATTGCTATTATAGTAGCCTAAATCCCCAAAAATTATGAGAAGTGTAATCAAGAACATGAAACACTATTAGATTACGTAGAAACTTGAATCCAAATCATAACTCTCCGAGGAATCGATCCCGACCTTTCGGGTAAAAGCTGCACCGACCCTCATATTCCTACTTTAATAGTAGTGTGGGTGAGAGCCGACCATGACTCACGACACCTATGAACCTAGAGCTCTGATATCAACTTGTCACGACCCAATTCGCCCTCCGTTAGATGTCATAACGACGCCTAGTATCTACGACTAGGTAAGCCTAACAAATTTCTGAAAAACAGAATTTAAAAGTAAAATTAACAATAAACTGCAACAGGATAGTAAAATAGCTAAGATGTTTTTCGGCATGTACAAAACACAACACTTGAGTATACACAATATGTTTGCCAAAACCCGGTAGTAATAAGCCACAAGCTATAGAAAAGAACTAATGTCTCTATACACCAGAATCTAAGTAAAATACATAAATGGGGGAATAGAAGGGGACTCCGTGGTCTGCGGACACGACAGATGTACCTTGAAGGTTCCGTACAGCAACAAACACTCTCAGCTAATAGCGGGGTTGACATAAAACACCTGGATCTGCACACAAAACATGTGCAGAAGAATACATGAGTACACCACAACGATACCCAGCAAGTGCCAAGCCTAACCTCGATAGAGTAGTGACGAGGTTAGGTTTGGCCCTACTAGGATATAATAATAAGACATATGATATAATAAAATGAAATAAAACGAAGAATTTAACAGAAAGAATTCACAGAGAAATAACAACAAATCACAATGAGATAACAACAGAGGTGCTACTAAGATACCGTCTCGTAGTCCCAAAAGTAAATATGCGAGGAGATCTCCCGAGGTACCGCCTCGTAGTCTCAAAAGTAAATGTACATGGGGATATCCTGAGGTACCACCTTGTATTCCCAAAAGTAAATATGCAGAGGGATCTCCTGAGATACCGCCTCATAGTCCCAAAAGTAAATATGCAGGGGATCTCTCGAGGTACTACCTCATAGTCCCAAAAGTAAACACACAACTCAAATCGTTGGAGAAAAAAATTTAACAACAAGAATTCTACAGTTAAGGTTGAGACGAATCAAGTAAAGGCAGGAATTAAACTAACATGCTACATAGAATTCAAATAAGCATTTAAGACACGTAGACATGCGAAACTCGGCTAAACAGGATAACTGCAGGTGTAACAGGCTATTACTTAGTGGAAAAAAAGGATTTTACAAGAATTAGCCCGTGTACGCACTCCTTACCTCACGTGCACAACGCTCACATATCATAGAAGTATCACAACATTACCAAATCCTAAGGGGATTTCCCCCATACAAGGTTAGGCAAGCGACTTACCTCGAACAGAGCTTAATCAGTCAATAAGAATGCATTTTCCTCGACTATCTGACACTGAATGGCCCAAATCTAGCCAAAAACAATTACATACCATAAATACAACTATAATAGACTAATATAATTAATGAAATCAATACTTTAACAAGAATTTCAAAAATCTCTCTAAAAAGCTTTCCCGGGTCCACGTCTCAGAATCGAGTAAAAGTCACAAAATATGAAAACCCACGCTCACGAGTTCACTCGTACCAAAATTGTCCAAATCCGATATCAAAATCCGAATCAGAACTCAAAAACTTAGTTGAAGAAAGTCCAACCTTTTCCCCAAACTTCTCAACCAAATTCCTTAATTAAATGATGGAATCAACTATAAATTAGTGGAATATAACCATAAAAGAGATGAGAATCGTTACCTAAAAGTTCTCTTTAAAAAACCCTTGAATTATCGTCTCAATCTGAGCTCTCAATTCCCAAAATTGAAAATGGGATAAAACCCTCGAAATCCCTCTTTTCTGCCCAGCGATTTCACACATGCGGGCTCTAAGTCGCACCTGCGTAATTTCTATCATAGTTGTGGACATGGCTTATGCCCCATGGGTCCTCTTCTACGTGAGGAGGACCGCACCTGGGGATGTGCTCATCCGACCAAAGCGTCGCACTTGCGACCCCATCGCTCCTGCGACCCCATCGCTCCTGCGCATCTTCCCACCGTTGAAGCCATGCCGCTTCTGCGTAAATCCTTCTGCGCTTGCAAATCATGCCTGGGCTGCCCAAATCCGCTTCTGCGACCTTCCACTCGCACATGCCTGTCCGCACAACCCCAGCACATGTGCGATGACAGCAAAAGTTGAAAAACTTCAGCAAATACACAAGTCCAAATTTTGATCCGTTAAGCATCTGAAACGCACCCGAGGCCCCTGGGACCTTAACCAAACATACCAATAAGTCCTAAAAGACCGTAAAAACGTAGTCGAGCCCTCAAATAATATCAAAAAATGCTAAAAACGCGAATCACCCTCCAATTCAAACTTAATGAATTTTGAAACTTCAAACTTCTACGACTGATGCCGAAACATATCAAAACCATGTATGATTGACCTCAAATTTTGCACACAAGGCATAATTGATATTACTGACCTACTCCAACTTCCAAAATCGAAATCTAACCCTGATATCAAAAATTCCACTTCAGGTCAAATTTCCCAAAAAATCAATTTTTTCATTTCAAGCCTAAATTCAGCTACAGACCTCCAAAACACAATCCAGACACGCTCCTAAGTCCAAAATCACTCAATGGAGCTAAAAAAACTGACGAAACTCCATTGCGAAGTCATATTCACACAGTTCCAACTACGGTCAAAATCCTAGAACTTAAGCTTCCGTTTTAGGGACTAAGTGTCCCAAATCACTCCGAAACCACAAACAAAATATCCCGGCAAGTCACATAAGCATAAAAAGATAGGAGGAAAGCAGTAAATAGGGCATCGAGGCTATTACTCTCAAAACGATCAGCCGCGTCGTTACACAATTTCTTGTGGGTTCGATATCCAACTTTTAGTCACTTTATTAATTGATGACCGTGTATACTTGTGTGTGTGATTGGACGCAACAAGTTCTTGGTGCTTTTGCTGAGGACTTAGATAGCTATATTTCTATATTAGACTTTTACTTTTATATTTACAAGTCTTTTTTCCTCTTCTTCTCTTTTTGTAAATATTTTATTTTTATAACTGTTTGATTTTTCTCTTAGTGTGTTTCTAGTTCGCTCAGCATGACATATGGGTATGAAATGTACGGAGGTAAAGTTACTGAAGAAGACGCTTGGTTGACGGAAGACTTTTATGGCTCGTATTTTTGGGCTTGTCATGGCCTAACCTATTGGAGATTTGAATTTGAATATGGGAGTAAGGGTTGGTATTGGGACGAATATTCTCAATTAGCGGAATATACGGAACGACTTGTCTTTTAATAACATTGGTAAATGATTGGTCTAAGGAGAGAGTTGATCTTGCATATGAAATTGACAAGTTTGGCTTGGTTGTGCATAAATTGTATGCATATTTGAGTTCAAAGGTTGATGCGTGTAATGCCCAATAATTTAATAATGAGTTTTGAGAAGCTGAAAAGAATCTTCTAGACCAAATTGAGGAACCAAAATGAGAATAGCAATCATTAGACCATGTTTTTCTTGAGGATGCCAGTGTTGTGAAGAGTTCTCTAGAGTCATACGAGATAATAGATAATTACTTTGGGAGACTTGAGTGTGTGTATATATGGGGATGTAAATAGTAGTACAATTCATGCGTTAGGGCGTAGTAGACCTCATTCCAATTATTTTTTTCACATTGTGTTTAGATGGTAAGATAGTAATCGAGTCATCTGAGCCTATGAGGGAGTCAAAGGGTGAGAATGAGAGTGCCTATATTCTTGAATTTGTTGTGCCAAAAAGAAAAAAATTATATTCCTCATCGAAAAGCCAAGAAGTGCAGAGTGGAAGATTTATAGCTTGGCCTGGTTATCTTTGTAGCCCCACCACTGGAGCATAGTCGCAGACTGGATGCCATGTTTGGGGTACAATTCATAAGTTTGATGTGGAGGAAAAAGTGGTTCACGTCGTGCCGCGACGTTAAATTAGGCGCTTGTTGGGAGGCAACCCAACTTTACTGCTTTCTTTTATTTTTGTTTGTTTTATTTTTATTAAATTATTTTTTAGTGTTTGTTTTGATTTTGTAGGATCACTAGCATAGTAAGAAAAGCCATTGGAAGAGTGAAAAATCAAGCTATATGGTGAGAACTAAGTGTGGGGTGCCCACAAAGGACCATGTCTGGGGGAAGTCTGAGTACCTCATGAGCCGTGATTGCTTCGGCCTTTCAGGAAGTTTCTTGTCCACCCTCATTATTGTTTTGCTTTATTTGTACATTGGGGACACTTCACTCTTTTAAGTGTGGGGTGGGAGAATTCCTTTAGATCATTAGTAGTACTATATTAGTATATTAATTTTTTTTAGTTTCATATTTTTGTCTTTATAATGGTGTAGTATTTTAGGTGATTAATTTGGAAAAAAAGAGTAGAAAAATTGGACTTTACCGACGATGGATCTCCTAGACAGTTTTCTTGAGGGATTTAAGTCTAAAGAAAAAGAACAATTTTTTTTGTGTGTAGGTAGTGTAGTAATTCCCCCTTAGTTTTTCTTTGTGTCGCGGTTCTTTTCCAAGGGTTTTGTTTGAACCGGGTGTAGTTAGTTTTATTTGTTTTAGGAGTAGGAGCCTTTGTGTTGTTATTAAATTGAAGCAATATCTCTTAACTTTGTTATGCCTTGAGAATAGTGAGTGCTTTAGTTGTGACACTTGGGCTCAGTTTTTTTACTCTTGTATAAGTACCTTAAATTGTATGATATTAACTTTGCTTAACTGCTTTGACTAGAGTGTCTTGATGAGTCCAATCCTCAGTGAGTTATGTGTCATGTGTATGAGAGGTTTTTGTGTTATTCTGTGCATTGCATTTAATGTCTAGAACTTGCCCCGTGTGTTTGCAAAGCGAAATAGTAGTTTTGTTTAGTCTTGGAAGTGATATAGGCTACATGTGTTTGCAAAGAAATCTTTGTTGAACTAGTTACTTATTTTACCCACCTAATTGTTATGTATCGTAGTTAACCTCTTTGAGCATGCAATCCTGTTTCTTTGGCAACCACATTATAAGCCTTACCCATTTGTTTGAATTAACCATCTATTTGAACCTTTTCACCTCTCATGAGCACTTGAATTGTTATGAACTTTGTAAAAGTTAAAGTGGAGGTTGGTTTGGCTTTTGAGTGGAACTATTGAAATAAGGAGAAATGTGCATTGTTTTAAAAAAAAACGTACGGGCCACTTTAATTGAAAAAGGAAAGGAAAATAATTGTATTGCTGTGAAAAATATTCCTTGATAGTAGTGATTCTTTATGTAATTGTGTTTAAATAAGTATGGAGTTAATATACATTGATGTGAAGGTGGAGTTATGGTTTGACATAAGTGTGGGGTTTTAAATGCTAAAGTGTATGTACTAAAGTGCTAAGGGAGGTGTAGTCACTCTTATATTCAAATGTATCCTACCCGACCTGCAGCAATCCTAGAATGAATGAGCTCGATTAGTAGAGTAGTACACTACGGGCAAGCCTACGGTGCATCTTTTGTGTCTTATGAATGTTGTTTCTGAGAGTGAGTTAATTCTTTCTATATTGAGTTCCTAATTGTTCTTAAATTTTATTGTGTGTGAAACTACTCTCTTTTGTTGTGTGAGGGCACTTGATTCATGAAGGAAATGTAATGTCATTGACCTTTATGTTAAAGTAAGTGAGTGAGTTATGAATGATGCGTGGTACTTGAGAGTCAAATCTTGAGGTGAAGATGTTACACTCTTGTGCTTAGTCTATTTTAAATACGGAAAAGGGTCAAAATTATCCTTGTACTATCAAATATTGTTTAAAGTTACCCTCCATTATACTATTCGGTCAATTAAGCCCCTACCGTTATACTTCCGCTCAAATTTACCCCTAATTTAGACGGTTGGCCACGTGTCACTCCAGAACTTAATTGAACCGTCCCTAATTTAAAAACCCGAATCTAAATCGCTCCATTACTCTACCCTAAACCTCACCCCAAGGACCAAAAATTCCCATCCTTCATCTCTTTATCGGGAAAACCCAAATAACCTCTCGTAACCCCAAAAAATTGGGGTTGTTCCAATATTTCAACTTCTCTGTTCTTCCACTTCTTTGTTAGGTGGTGGTTTTGGGGCAGTTGTTGGTGGAGATGGCGGAGTTTCCTTGATTGACGATGGCTGATGTGGCCGTCATTATCGGTGGTAAAACCCTTACTGCAGCAATGCACCATTGGCAGCGAGCAAATGTTCGATCACGGCTAGGCAAAGTCCATTCATGTGACGGTCAAACAAAAAAAAGTAGAAACCAAACACCGGCGCCACAGAGAATCAGAAACACGTCTGAAAAATGGAAGTTTGAAGACAGAAAACAGTAAAAAAAACTTTAGATTTTTATAAAAAGAATAGGGTTGATAAATTAGGGTTCTTCCAAGTTGTTGAATTGATTTCTGGTCATGTTGTCAATCGATCATCCAAAACTGTGAGCATACCAAAAGATGTAGGCGATTGATCAATAGAATTGACCTTACTAACGTCCCTTTTGCCGGGGGCGCTACATATTTTATATGGATGTAGGTGGTTCCATAGTAGGTAGCTCAGCCCGTCGTTAGTGGTGCCTCCTCTTCATCTCCTCAGCAGTTGTGGTGAGCCCCTCTTCTCCTTGAGGCCGTGTGTGGATTATACCACCCTCTTTTTCTTATGTTGTAAAGGTATAGATGGGGCCTTGTTACCGTCAAATTATGTAAAATCCCTAGTATTCGTAGAGGCTCCGTAGACATGATGTGGGTGTATATATGTATTTTTGGGTAGTAACAGTACATACTCGGAACCGTGGATCATGTTGGAAAGTTATGAATGTATTATGTATGTTTGGATATCAATCGTTGAAATGCTAAAAGAGGAAACAAATGGAGATATGTTGTAAAATGTACGTTGAAACTAAAATCGGCTAACTCACACGAAATAATGCATGTTATGAATGCGGGGGTAATACGGTGGGCAGGAAAGGCATCCAGGTCCGCTTGACAGGGTTCACCCGGTTAGGCGCCGGTCTCGTCCCTCGATTTTGGGGTGTGACAATAACAAGGGAATAGTTGAAAGCAACGGAGTTGATTTATATGAGCTATGAAGTTTAACATTGTGACCTATGGCTTCGTGCCAAGTGAGGAAGTCCACTGTCAAGGAATAGATTGCGGGGTCATATGTTATATCGGTTTTGGCTTGGAATGTATAAGGCCTGAGATTTTGCAAGAGATAAAGTTGGGACTTGCAGTATGTCTACCTCCTTAATAACCATATACCTCAATACCAAAGGAGTTATATAGAGAACTTTAAATCTACAGAAGGTTTACTCAGCGTGGAAGTCACGGTTGTGGATTTTGGGGTGCTCCAGAGGGAGTACGGTGGTTGACAAGCTTCTAGACTATATGGCTCGTGCCAAGGTTTATCTCTATAGAACTCTACTTCTGGGATCATTGTGCATCAATAGAGATGAGAGTTACCCCAAAAGAATGATGAAAAAGTATATGAATAAAAGGGTAGCTCAGCAGTGTTGAGTTAACATAGTAAAAGAAGAAATTGGCCGCCGGTGTTTGTGACAAGCCTACGAAGAGGATGACCAGCCAATGCAACAACAATTTCTTGACTCAATTCTCATAAATGCTTTTGAAAGATTTGTTTCTCGGACTCTCCATAATACGTGGCGCATAAGGTTTGAACGGTTGCGTTAGGTCATATGACGGTGTCAGAATATACCATCAGGTTCAATAAGTTAGCCCGTCATAATCCTACGTTGGTTCATATAGCCAGAGGGCGAGTCCTCAGACTCATCAAAGGACTCAAATATGATTGTAAAATTTTGGACGACTCAGGGCAGGTTGATACTTCATTTCGGCTAGTGATACAAATTGTCCTAGACTTGGGAGAGTAAGATTTCATCAGAACACTCAGGCTACATGCCCCATTGCAGTTACAACTCAGACTCCTAGAGGTTGAGACCCAGCCTATTGGTATATTTTCTATGGTATGGCTGAGGTCGTTACATTAAATGGTGTCATTACAACAACAACCTCTACCTAAGTTTTGGTGCATTAATCTAACATTTAAATGGGAACTACTTACCTCTTAGTAGCTAGGCCGAATAACCTCTTGAAAGCCCTCAAAATTGCCAATGGAGGAGAAGAAATGACGAAGAATGGCCAAATCCCGTATTAAATGAGCTCACTGCCTTCAGTGATATCGCACATGCGGCTCGAGGACCGCACCTGTGAAAGTGGCCTAGGAGGCCTGGGGCCGCACCTGCGGAGGAAGTCCCGCACCAGCAGGTCCGCGCCTGCGGAAGGAGGTCTGCACCTGCGGTTTGGACCAGCTCCCGTGGGAGTCGCACCTGCGGAGCCTTGACCGTAGGGGCGGTCTAGCACCTGCGATCACACCAGATTTGGTGCACCAACAGCTGGTTTTGGCTCCGTTTGGTGTTCGGGAGGCACCTGGGCCCACCCGAGACCCCGTGCAATTTTACCAACAAGTCCTAAATCATATTATGGACTCGCTCGAGCCTTCGGAACACCCAAAACAACGCTAAAACTCAAAATCACCCCTCAAACCCCTAGAATCAAACATAAGAATTTCTAAGTTCTTGAATTCGGTTTCAATGCGCCGAACTGACCTATACTACTCGGAATGACACCAAATTTTGCAAGCAAGTCATAAATGACATAATGGAACTATTCTCGGTCTCGGAATTCCGTTCGGACCTCGATAACACAAAAACACGTTCCAACCCAAATTATGAACTTAAGGAAACTCTACTTCCGCTATTTAGCGTCGAAACGTTCCCGGGTCATCCAAAACCCATTCCGAACATACGTACAAGGCTGAAATCATCATACGAAGCTACTAGAATCGTCGAAACTCGATTTCGAGGTCGTTTACTCAAAATGTTGACCGAAGTCAAACTTGGCTTTAAAGGCCAACCTTAAGGAACCAAGTGTTCCTATACTATTGTAAACAATTCCAAATCCCGAACCACCCGCCCCCGCAAGTCACAAATCACGATAAGCCGCTACGAAAAGTCTTTTTTAGGGAAACGAGGTCCGAATACACGAAATGATTGGTCGGGTCGTTACATTCTCCACCTCTTAAACAAACGTTCGTCCTCGAACGGGTCTAGAATCATACCTGAAGTGCTGAATAAGTGCGGATATCTGCTCCGCATGTCCTCCTCGGACTCCCAAGTCTCCTCCTCGACTGGTTGTCCCCTCCACTGGACCTTTACGGAAGAAACTCTCTTGGATCTCAACTGGCGATCCTGTCTATCCATAATAGCAACTTGCTCCTCCTCGTAGCCCAGTCTGTCATCCAGCTGAATAGTACTGAAATCGACAACGTGAGAGAAGTCGGCATGATATCTTCGGAGCTTGGATACATGGAATACCGGATGGACTCCTGATAAGCTGGGAGGTAAGGAAAGTTCATAAGCAACCTCTCCAACTCGCCTCAATACCTCGAAAGGACCTATGAACCTCGGGCTCAGCTTGCCTTTCTTCCCGAATCTCAAAATACCCTTCACCGGCGAAACCTTCAGCAAAACCTTATCTCCCTCCATAAATGACACATCACGTGCCCTTTGATCCGCGTAACTCTTCTGTCTGGACTGCGTTGTGCGAAGCCTCTCCTGAATCAACTTCACCTTCTCCAAGGCATCTCTCATTAGGTCTATACCATATAACTTAGCCTCGCCAAGCTCAAACCATCCGATGGGAGAACGACACCGTCGACCATACAAAGCCTCAAATGGATCCATCTCAATGCTGGACTGATAACTATTATTGTAAGCAAAATCGGCAAAGGCAAGAACTGGTCCCACTGGCCTCCAAAGTCAAGCACACATGCTCTAAGCATGTCCTCCAATATCTAAATTGTACGCTCCGACTGACCGTCAGTCTGTGGATGAAAAGCTGTGCTGAGATCTATCTCGGTACCCATCTCACTATGCAATGCTCTCCAGAAGTGCGAGGTGAACTGAGGACCTCGATCTGATATAATGGACACTGGCACACCGAGACTATCTCCCGAATGTAGATCTGAGCTAACCTCTCAGAAGTATAAGTAGTAGCCACCGGAATGAAATGCCCCGATTTGGTCAATCTATCCACGATAACCCAAACCACGCCAACCTTCCGCAAAGTCCGAGGTAACCCAACTACGAAATCCATAGTAATGCGCTCCCACTTCCACTCAGGAATGGGCATCTGCTGAAGTAGGCCTCCTGGCCTCTGGTGCTCATACTTAACTTGCTGGCAATTAAGACACCTAGCCACATACTCCACAATATCCTTCTTCATACGCCTCCACCAGTAATGCTGCCTCAAATCACGATACATCTTCGTAGCACCAGGATGAACAGAATACCGCGAACTGTGTGCCTCCTCAAGAATCCTCTGCCTCAAGCCATAAACATTAGGAACACACAAACGACCCTGAAGTCTCAGAACACCATCCTCTCAAATAGTAACCTCCTTGGCACCACCCTGAACCACTGTCTCTTTTAGCTCTGCCAAGCGTGGATCATCATACTGCCGAGCCTTAATCTCCCCCAATAATGAAGACTAAGCAACCGCATGTGCAAGAACTCGACGAGTCTTTGAAAGATCTAATCTCACCAAGCGATTGGCCAAGGACTGAATGTCCAAGGCTAGAGGTCTCTCCTCCGCTGCAGTATAAGCCAAACTACCAATACTCTCCGCCTTCCTGCTCAAAGCATCTGCACCTACATTCACCTTGCCCGGATGATAAAGAATGGTGATGTCATAATCCTTTAGTAACTCAAGCCACATGCGCTGCCTCAAATTAAGATCCTTCTGCTTGAACAAGTGCTGCAAGCTGCGGTGGTCTGTATAAACCTCACAAGACACCCCATATAAATAATGCCTCCAAATCTTAAGATCATGGACTATCGCCGCTAACTCCAAATCGTGCACAGGATAATTCTTCTCATGAACCTTCAACTGGCGCGAAGCATAAGCAATAACTCTCCCTTCCTGCATCAGTACACACCCCAAGCCAACGCGTGAAGCGTCGCAATACACTGTATACATCCCAGAACCAGAAGGAAATACTAACATTGGTTCTGAGGTCAATGATGTCTTGAGCTTCTGAAAGCTCGCCTCACACTCGTCAGACCATCGGAACGGGGCATTCTTCTGAGTCAATCTAGTCAGTGGGGCTGCAATGGATGAAAAGCCCTCCACAAATCAACGATAGTAGCCTGCTAGACCCAAGAAACTCCTGATCTCTGTAGCTGAAGTAGGACGCAGCCAACTCTGAACTACCTTAATCTTCCAAGGATCAACCTTGATACCCTCTCCGGACACTACATGCCCCAAAAATGCCACGGAATCTAACCAGAACTCACATTTGGAGAACTTAGCGTATAACTTCTATTCCCGCAAGGTCTGGAGCACCACTCTCAAATGTTGCTCGTACTCGCCAAGGCTACGTGAGTAAATCAAGATGTCATCAATGAAGACAATAACAAAGGAATCAATATACGGCCTGAACACCCTATTCATCAAGTCCATGAATGTTGCTGGGGC
The DNA here is from genome assembly GCA_005239495.1 of Nicotiana undulata. NCBI lineage: Eukaryota > Viridiplantae > Streptophyta > Magnoliopsida > Solanales > Solanaceae > Nicotiana > Nicotiana undulata. The sequence goes on along the minus strand of ML241480.1, from coordinate 18,642 downwards.
ATTGGTCAAGCCAAAGAACATCACTAGGAACTCATAGTGGCCATATCTCGTACGAAAAGCAGTCTTCGGAACATCCGAGGCTCGAATCTTTAGCTGGTGATACCCCGATCTCAAATCAATCTTAGAAAACACCTTAGAACCTTGCAACTGGTCAAACATGTCATCAATGCGCGACAAAGGATACTTGTTCTTAATGGTGACCTTGTTCAACTGGCGGTAGTCAATACACATCCGCATAGACCCATCCTTCTTCTGCACAAATAGGACTGGAGCACCTCATAGCGACACACTCGGTCTGATAAACCCTTTAGCCAACAACTCCTCAAGCTGCTCCTTCAACTCCTACAACTCCTTCGGAGCCATACGGTACGGGGGAATAGAAATAGGCTGAGTGTCTGGAGCTACATCAATACAAAAATTGATATTTCGATACAGAGGCATGCCCGGAAGGTCTGAAGGAAAGACATCCGCAAACTCTCAAACAACTGGCACTGAATCAATCGTCGGAGACTCGGCGTTGGTGTCCCGCACATAAGCAAGATATGCCAGACAACCCTTCTCGACCATATGTCGAGCCTTCAGGAAGGAAATAACTCTACTAGTTAAACTAACTGAGGAACTTTTCCACTCCAGCTTAAGAAACTCCGGCATAGCCAAAGTAACCGTCTTGGAATTGCAATCCAAGATGGCATGATAGTGAGATAGCCAATCCATTCCCAAGATAATCTCAAAATCAACCATGTCGAGCAACAGGAGGTCCGCTCTGGTCTCGAATCCACAGAAGGTGATCACACAAGACCGATAGGCCCCTTCTACCACCACAGAATCGCCGACGGGAGTGGACACATATATAGGAGAATCCAAGGACTCGCGAGGAACATACAGAAAATAAGGCTGACACATATGAGTAAGTGGATCCTGGATCAAATAGAACTGATGCCTCCCTACCACATACTGAAATAGTACATGTGATCACGGCGTCTGAGGCCACTGCATCTGCTCGGGCCGGAATAACATAGAATCTGGCTGGTGTTCCGGAAGACTGACCTCCACTAGGCTGAATCGGAGCTAGTTGATCTCCCCCTGCCTGGCCTCCACCTATGGGACGACCTATACTAGTCTGTCCTCCACCTCTGGGTGGACGGGGCACCGGTTCTGAGTATGTAGGCGGGTAACTCAGCTGGATAGCCCTGTCCCGAAACCTGGGACAAATCCTCCTCATATGGTCTGACTCCCCACACTCATAACACCTCACTGGTGGCATGGCCTGCTGCCTTGAAGAAGAACCCTGGATAGCTGGGGGACGGTGAGAACCCTCTGGTATGGCACTGAAGTAAGGACTAGAAGACCCCTGATGACCTGAATACCCGCCGGAGGAACCCTGAATGGCTGGTGGGCGGTAAGAACGCTCTAGCATGGCGCTGAAATATGGTCTCACTGGAGCACCACGTGGAGGTGGTGGTGGAGCTGAATATGGAGGTCTGCTGGGCTGGCCTCTACCAAACTGACCTCTACCCCTAGCCGGGGCACCTCTGAAATCTCCAGAAAACCTAGCTCTCTTGTCCTGGTGACCCTGCTCTCTGCCCCTCGATCGGTAACCCTCAATCCGACGAGCTATCTCGACCACAAGCTGATAGGGAGTACCCATCTCCACCTCTCGGGCCATGTTGGCCCTAATACTTGAGTGCAATCCAGCTACAAACCTCTCCACTCTCTCCGCATCAGTAGGAGAAATCATAAGGGCATGACGAGACAACTCAGAAAACCTGGCCTCGTACTTTGTCACCGACATCTTCCCTGCTCCAGCTACTCAAACTGATACCGCAGCTCTTCCCTCTCTAAGGGTGGAATATACCTATCCAGGAACAACTGAGTGAACTGCTCCCATGTAAGGGGAAGGGAACCTGCTGGCCTACCAAGGATAAATGACTACCACCATCTGCGGGCCCTGCCCTCTAGCTGAAAAGTAGTGAAATAAACTCCATGGGACTCCAAGATCCTCATTTTGTGCAGTTTGTCCCTGCACCTATCAATAAAGTCATGGGCATCCTCGCCCCTCTTACCTTCGAAGACATGAGGGTGCAATCGAGTCCATCTATCGAGTAACTTCTGCGGATCGTCGTCCGCAGCTGGTCTACGTTCTGGTGCTGCTGCTGCTGGCTGTGCTCCACCCACGGGAAGAGTACCCGGAGTCTGATATACTGCCGCTACATGACCTACGGCCTGGGTGATAGGGGTCTGAACTCCCCTTCCCGCCTGAGATGTGGCAGGATCCGCTGGAAATAAACCAACCTGGGTCATATTGTCCATGAACCGCATCATACGGCCCATGACCTCCTGGAAGCCTGGTGCAGTCATGAAATCCATCGGAGCTGGATCTGTTGGGGGTACCTCACCCTGCTCCTCATTAATGGGATCCTCTATTGGATCCGCTGGGGGTGCTATTGGAACAACTATGGGACGCCCTCGTCCCCTACCGCGGGCCGGTGCCCTCCACCGGCCTTTGCCACGACCTCGAACGGCGGGGATACCGGCATCTCCCGAGTCTGGAACGTCGGTTGTGCGTGTCCTCACAATCTGTGAGAGAATAGAAGAATGAGAATTAGTAACCTTGACTGCACGATAGAATAGGAATAAAGAGAGGTTTCTTAACACCCTATAGCCTCAAGACTCTATTAGGTTTGACTGTGACTTGTGAGACCTACGTGAACCTAGAGCTCTGATACCATGTTGTCACGACCCAAATTCCTATTCAGGTCGTGATGGCGCCCAACACCGGAGTCAGGCAAGCCAACACTAGTTTGCTAACGAAATTTACTTAAATTAATGAGATGTTCAAATACTTATCCAGTTTTAATTTAAGAAGTCCTTTAATGAAAGTGAGGAAGTGAGGCAAATTGATATAAAGTAACTCAAAAATCGTTTGCCATCATAACATAGTAGAAAATTACTAGCGAGTCAACTACGTGTGCCAAGACCTAGTGTCACAAGTCCACAGGCGACTAGTGGAATATACAAATAGACAAAATGAATGTACAACTGTCTGAAAGGGGTAGACAGAAATATCCAAAAATAATAGAAACTCCACAGTGCTGCTGAGGAACGCCAGGAAGAGCAGCTCATCATGTAGTCGGGTCCAGAAAGTACTCTCAATGACGAACACCGGAATAGTGACCAGGTGCAATAGCCTCAAAACCTGTACAATTAAGTACAGAAGCGTAGCATGAGTACATATAAACAAATATCTACCCAGTGAGTATCCCGTCTAAACTCGAAGAAGTAGTGACGAGAGGTAGACGTGTTACTCACTAGGGTCGTTATCGATAATATGATTTAATAAATCTAGACAGGATTAACATTTGTGTAAAACAAGTAGACATGGAGCATCAGTATATAAAGATAATGATCTACCTGCAAGTGCCAAGTAACAATATTTAATAAAATCACAAGTTTCTTTCCCCAGAGAACAACTAAATTGGTAAGAATAATGATAAAACTCTCAATCAAACACATAGCATATAATATGCCGAGGCGTACGACCGAAGGGACGCAAAAATTTAAATGTGTATTGCCGAGGGTCGAGCGGCACGAACCATAGATGCATCCATTACCCCGCTCGCGAATCGATCATGCGACGCAGTTGACATAAATATAAGGCTAGCCCTCTCACAAAGTATACATGCTACACGAGTGCTCGTAAACATACACAGAATTATCAGGAAATTCAGGAATTTATAATGGTTTATATTTGAAATCAGAGATTTAAGCACTTAAACTTACACATAACTTCCTAATATCCTCATATCAATTTCAAAGATAATAAGCAACTAGAAACACATTTAAAGGTACATGTGAGGCACATAAAGGCATGTTTGTGAAATCGTAAATTCTACCCGACATAACATAGTAGTAGCTACGCACGGACTCTCGTCACTTTGTGCGTGCGTAGTCCCTGCAAATAAGGATAATTCAATCATTTACATTTACCTATGGGGACAATTCCCTCTTACAAGGTTGGAAAAGAGACTCACCTCGCGTAGAATCTACTTCCCCGGTCAAGAACACGCCCGAAACTCCAAACTTTACACCCGAGGACTCGAAACTAGTCAAATGATATATAAATATGTCAATGCATTCGCAAAGTATGGAAATTCTCCTACTTATTTAGTAAATTCACTATTCTTGAAGAAATCCCAAAATACACACCCGGGCCCACATACTCGAATTCCGGAAATTTTCGAAGATAACACTCACCCATAGCCTAAGGATAATTAATATATAGTTTTGGTATAATTTCATGGTACAAAAGTGGTGAAATTCCCTCAAGTTCATCAACCCTAGGTTTTCACTCTAACCCCTTTGATTTCCACTAATTAGATGGTAATCTACCTATGTTTTGGTGCATTAATCTAACATTTAAATGGGAACTACTTACCTCTTAGTAGATAGGCCGAATACCCTCTTGAAAGCCCTCAAAATCGCCAATGGAGGAGAAGAAATGGTGAAGAATGGCCAAATCCCGTATTAAATGAGCTCACTGCCTTCAGTGATCTCGCACCTGCGGCTCGAGGACCGCATCTGCGGTCTCACACTTGCGAGCCAACGGTCGCACCTGCGGAAGTGGCCTAGGAGGCCTGGGGCCGCACCTGCGGAGGAAGTCCCGCACCAGCGGGTCCACGCCTGCGGAAGGAGGTCCGCAACTGCGGTTCGGACCAGCTCCCCTGGGGTCGCACTTGCGGAGCCTTGACTGCAGGGGCGGTTTCACACCTGCGATCTGGGCAACCGCACCTGCGGTCACACCACATATGGTGCACCAGCAGCTGAAGCTGCTGGTTTTTGGCTCCGTTTGGTGTCCGGGAGGCACCTAGGCCCACCCGAGCCCCCGTGCAATTATACCAACAAGTCCTAAATCATATTACGGACTCGCTCGAGCCTTCGGAACTCCCAAAACAACGCTAAAACTCAAAATCACCCCTCAAACCCCTAGAATCAAACTTAAGAATTTATAAGTTCTTGAATTCGGTTTCAATGTGCCAAACTGACCTATACTACTCGGAATGACACCAAATTTTGCAAGCAAGTCATAAATGACATACCAGAACTATTCCCGGTCTCGAAATTCTGTTCAGACCTCGATAACATAAAAATTCGTTCCAACCCAAATTATGAACTTAAGGAAACTCTACTTCCGCTATTTGGCGTCGAAACGCTCCCGGGTCATCCAAAACCCATTCCGGACATACGTACACGTCCGAAATCATCATACGAAGCAACTGGAATCGTCAAAACTCGATTCCGAGGTCGTTTAGTCAAAATATTGACCAAGTGTTCCTATATTATTCTATTCTAAACACTTCCAAATCCCGAACCACCCGCCCCCACAAGTCACAAATCACGATAAGCCGCTACGGAAAGTCTTATTTAGGGAAACGAGATCCGAATACGCGAAACGACCGATCGGGTTGTTACATCCTCGCATTTTGATATGATTTGGTATGATCGGTCTACGAGCCGCGGTGGAAGTTATGTAGGGACGATGTCCTTGTGATGGAAATTCTTGTGTTTAAAGTCTCCCTTGTGAATTAAAACTTTACTATTGTACTGGTAGGTAGTCATGCCTGTCAGGCTTATTCAATAATTTATGTATAAAATAATGATAATGATCATAATAATAAATGAATAAATAATAATAATAATAATAATAAAAGTAATACTAATAATAATTAAATAAAGAAATAAACTAATTAATTAACTGTGTATAATTTACCAAATCCGTGTCAGAATTATTGAGCTTTGACCTGCGAGGTATGTGCCCGCCCAAGTGGCATTAAATGAGACACGTTAAGTCGGGTATATAATTATGGGGTCTTCATGAATCGCACCTCGTCATCAGTATTGTGAAGGTTTGGAAGGGGATTATTGTTAACGTGAAGTCGTTGATAATTCCGTAATTGGCTGTGAACAACTATTAAGAAAGTAGAGGCGGTGAGTATGGGCAGCCTTGCGTATATTCCAGTTGGTGAGAGACCGTTAACTTCAATTATTCAGACGATGGCTAATCAGTTCGTGAGGTTGAATATTTCCCCGAACAGTGTTCTAGCTTGCACAGTCGCTCGGTCTTCCCTAATTGAGCGTATTCGGGAGCGACAATATTATGACCCACATTTGGTGGTCCTTAGGGATACATATCGGCAAGGTGATGGCCAGCAGGTTACAGTTGGAGATGATGGTGTTTTAAGGATGCAAGGGTCGAATATGTGTGCCTAATGTTAATGGCATTCGTGAGTTGATTCTTGAGGGGGGGCTCACAGTTCTAAGTATTCTATTCACCCAAGGGCAGCTAAAATGTACCAAGATTTGAGGCAGCATTATTGGTGGAGAAGGATTAAAAAGGACACGGTGGCGTATATGGCTCGTTGCTTAAATTATCAGCAGGTAAAATACGAGCATTCAGATGGCTCCTTATGAGACATTCTACGGTAGACGGTACGGATCGCCAGTCGGATGGTTTGAGCTGGGAGAGGCTCGATTGTTGGGTACAGACTTAGTTCAAGAGGCGTTAGGTAAGGTCAAGATTATTCAAGAGAGACTTCATGCAGCTCAGTCTAGGCAAAAGAATTATGCCGATCGTAAGGTTCGTGATGTGGAATTCATGGTTGGAGAGAGAGTATTGCTTCTTGTGTCGCCCATGAAGGGTGTTATGAGATTTGGAAGAAGGGTAAGTTGAGCCCTAGGTATATCGGGCCGTTTGAGATTCTTGATAGAGTGGGGGAGGTAGCGTATAGACTTGCGTTGCCTCTAGGATTATCCTCAGTTCATCATGTATTCCATGTGTCTATGCTCCGGGAATACCATGGTGACCCACCCCACGTGTTAGACTTCAGCTCTGTCCAATTGGACAAAGACTTGACTTATGGGGAGGAGTCGGTAGCCATTTTAGACCGGCAGGTTCGTCAGTTGAGGTCTAAGAGTTGTCCTTCAGTTCGAGTGCACTGGAGAGGCCAGCCCGTTGAGGCAGCTACTTGGGAGTCCAAGTTGGACATGCAGAGTAAATATCCACACTTGTTTGCAAATTCAGGTAATCTTTTATGTCCGTTCGAGGACGAACGTTTGTTTTAGTGGTGGAGATTGTGATGACCCAAGAGGTCATTTTATGAATTTAAACTCCGTTCTAGGCTTATTAGCCATAAAAAGATTAATTTTAACAACCTCGATTTGCATGCGCAGTCCGGGCGTGAAACCGGAAAGCTTTTATGTTAAAATATAATAAATAATACTTTTTAGAATTAAAAATTTGGTTTTAGTTGACTTGAGTCAACATTTTGAGTAAACATACTCGGATCTGTGTTTCGATGATTCTGGGAGGTCCGCAGTAAAATATGGGACTTGGGCGTATGCCCGGAATTGAATTCCGAGGTCCCAAGCCTTACAAATCAACTTTTGAAAGAAATTTTTTTACTAAAATATTTATGAAATAAAGAAAAGAATTAATGTTTGAAACCACTTGTATCATGCCCGTATTTTGGTTTTGGGATCCGGTACAGATTTTTTATAGTATTTGCATACTATCTGTTAAATTCGGTGAGAATCGGAGTTTATTTGACGTGATTCGGACGTCCGGTTGAGAAATAGTGAAAGTTAGGTGTTCTTGAGAAAAATAATGAGTTTTGAGGTTTAATTCATATTTTTACATATTATTTTCATGATTTGATCGCACGAGCAAGCCTGTATGATGATTTTAGACTTGCGTGCATGTTTGGTTTAGAACCTCGAGGGCTTGGGTGAGTTTCAAATCGGTTTGGGTTGTGTTGCACTCGTTCTTTCTTATGCTTCTACGTCGTTTCTTCAAGCATAAATGATATCATATTGAACAAATGAGCTCCGATTTATGTTTTGAACAAAGTATTAGATCTGTATCGTAATTACGGACCCATAGCAAAAAGAATCATTAAATTTGGACATTGTATGAGGATTTAATGATCATTTTACTAAGGTTGCCAGATAGTTCAGGTTAATTACGAAATTGCCTCTAACGGTGTATTACAAATTTGCACTAATTGTAAATATCAAAACCTATATATCTCCTTCATTATAAGATCAAATTGAGTAATTCAAAAGCCTAACTTAACTAGAATTTCACAAGGAATCCATTGGATACATAAAAATCAAGTTTCGGGATCGTTTCGCACGAGAAACGAGGCAGAATAGCTGGTAGAAAAATATATTAAAAACGGGCAGACCTTCTTCTTTAAATTTTCGAACCCTACAACCCTAGGAACGAATCTTTTCACCAAATATCATCCACAAGCCATAGATAATCAATTCTAAACTGTACTCTTTCAATTACCCATTGTTTTTCATCACTTTTAAATCAAAAACTAAGAATTTTCATGGTAAAAACCTAGGATTTGGGTAGAAATAGGGAGTTTTATAAAAATTAAATTTTTATATTAAATTAAGGCCGGATTTCAAAACTAATAGCATATTGGGTTCATGGGTGAATGGGTAAACGTAATTTGGCCCGAACCCCGAGTTTAGACTAAGTAGGCCCGGGGTCGGGTTTTCACTTTTTTTGAGAAAACTTAGAAAAAATTATAATTTTCAGTAAAGTTAGTTCCTTTAGACCTAATTAATGATAATGAGTTAATTATGATTAGATTCGAGCAAGTTAGAGCAAGATTCTAAAGGAAAAGTTGTAATTGAGCAGTGAGTGGCCTGCGAAATTGAGGTAAGTGTTTGCTCTAACTTTACTTAAGGGAATAGGAATCCCCACTTGTTTGCTATATGAAATGCATGGGCGTGGTGTATAGGTGAGGTGACGAGTATCTATGCACCACCCAATTTGCCTGTTAAGCATGATCCTTTTCCCGTTCCCAGCTTAATTGATTCTTGTCTTAATTGTTCTATGTCCATTATTATTTCTATGACTACTTGGCCTTGTTATTTTATTGTTAGATATTGTTATGGTTATTTTGGAAAGAGTATTGGTTGTTTTAGCTGGATTCCTTGTGGTACAAAACGGTTGAGCGGTTTGACATTATTTTTATAAATTATATATATATATATATACATATGTTCCTGTTGGTTTCATTTTTGATAATATTGAGAAAGTGATGAGGAATGCAGTTTAACTGTTTTATGATTGTTGAGGTTTACGTGGTTGTTTGGTTTCAATCGATTGTCGCCAATTGTTGTGGCAAGTGTATTAAAAGTGTTGGTAGTTCTCTTGATTTTATCATGGTACATAAAGACTGATCTGGGTTGACAGCGTTACGATATTTACATATATTCTGGTTGGTTTTATTCTGAAATGATATTGGTTGAAGCTTACGAACTATATTGTTTTATGTTTGGAATTGGTTCAAATAAAAGTGTTGTGAAAGGCTTGGCCTAAACTGTGAATGTTTTTGATGAATAAACAAAATTTGTGTGATAAGGGTGGATAATTAATTGTGATATTGTGAATAGGTGGGATCGGGTTGCACGCCCCAACAAGACAATGATAAGGGAGAATATGCATGTTTTACTGTTTATAAAATAAAGGCTGGAACACTCATTTTTTTATTGTCATTTTTTCATACTCTGCTTTTACTATTATTTTAAAGTGAAACTTGTTCTGTTTACAATTTTCCGAGACATCAATATTGTGAAAGGATTTGACTGAAAAGCGGTGATAAGGGGGCGGTGATAAGGGGGCGGAGATAAGGGGGTTGTGACAAGGGTGAATAATTGATTGTGATACGGGTGAATAAATTGATATGATATGTCTGGTGGGATCGGGTTGCACGCCGCAACAAGGAGCAATAATGGAGGACAATTATATTTTTAATGATTTTCAAAGAAAAACAAAGATTTGAAAACTACCATTTTATATTACTATTTTTCATATTTTGACAGTAGATTTATTTAAAGTTAAAGTATGAAAACTTGGAAATTATTTGAGAGTTTGTTATAGCTGAGGCTTGGAAAACGCGACTGAGTTATTTCATTGTTGTTGCAGTACTTAATTATTTGTTTAGATTTTCTTCTTGCTTTATATTTATTGTCTCAGTTATATTTTTCTTGTTCGTGTAGAATTATTTTATTGCATTATAGTATATATTATTGTCACAGGTTGTATGTTGTTAATGCCCGCCGTAGACTCGTCACTACTTCGTCGAGGTTAGTTGATGACCCAAAAGGTCATCTTACGTAATTTAAGCTATATCTGTGTTCCGAGGCTTCGAGAGCCTCCGTTAGTCTCACCTCGATATGCGTGCGCAGCCCGGGCGTGTAACCGGGAAGCTATTATTTGAAAATTTGATAAAATGAGTTCTGAAAATAATAAAGGATTTTGAAAATAAATAATTATGTAAAAACCGTGTTACCGGGTCTGTATTATGGTTCCGGAGCCCGGAACAGGTTTATTATATATTATTTGTCCTATCTGTGGAACTTGGTGTGAAACGGGCGTGAATTGAGTGGTTTCGATCAAAAAAATGAGACTTTGAGGTTTTAAAGGATTTGAAATGTGGCTTGGAAAGTGGTGTTATGTTCCCGAGGTCTGAATGAGATTCCGAGACCGGGAATAGTTTTGTGGTGTCATTTATAACTTGTCTATAAAGTTTGAAGTTGTTCCGAGCAGTTTAGGCCGGTTCGGCATATTGAAGTGAGTTCTAGAATTTTAAAGTTCTTAAGATTGATTAAATAAGTTTCGGGGTTTGATTTCGAGTTTTGCTGTTGTTTTTCGTGTTTCGTAAGTTCGAGCGAGTCCGCTTAGTGATTTAGGACTTGTTAGTATATTTGGACGGGGGCTCGGGTGGGCCCAGGTGCCTCCCGGACCCCGTGCAAGGCCAAAAACCAGCAGAAACCACTGCTGGTGTGACCGCAGGTCCGGTTGCCCAGCCGCAGGTGCAGGACCGCCCCTGCGGTCCCAACCTCGCAGGTGTGATCCCCATCCCTTTGCCTAAAGTCCGCAGGCGCGAGCCTCAAGCCGCAGGCGCGTGACCGCAGGTGCGGTCCAGGCAATCGCAGGTGCGAGTTTTCCCGCAGGGGCGACCAAACTCCGCAGGAGCGGCTTCCCTTTCGCAGGTGCGGCCCCTTCTGGGCTGGCCCAAGTCCGCAGGTGCGATCTTTTTTCCGCACCTGCGATTCCGCAGGCGCGAGCCCCCTTCCGCAGGTTCGGTAATTGCCCAGTGAAATATTAATTTCCAGAACAGTGTTATTCCGGGAGTTTCATAAAAATACACGAACTCCTCCTTCTCCAAGCCCCTTTGGCATCCATTGAAGCTTCCTTTCATCAATACTTCGTGGGTTAGTGAATCTTAACTTATTTTATTCATTTTCCATTAACCTCTATTGAATTCCTAAGCCTAAAACATGCAATTTAAGGTAGAAAATTGGGGCTTTTGGGTAGAACTTAGGTTTTTGGGATTTTTGGGTGATTCAACCCCAATTTGGGGTCGAATCTTAAAACAAATTGTATATTCTTAATCGTGGGGATATGGGTGATCGGGTTTTGGTCCGAACCTCGAGTTTCGACCACGTGGGCCCGGGGTCAAATTTTGGAATTTTAGGAAGAATGATTAGAAATGGATAATTAGACTATGGGTTTGAGTTATTGAGTCATTATTGATATACTTGAGTTGAATATGTCTAGATAATATCGTTTCGGAGCCGGATTATAAAGGAAAGGCGGTGTTAGAGGGTTGATCGCTCTATTTTGGACCCGAGGTAAGTGACTTGCCTAACTTCGGTGAGGGAATAGGTATTGTTTGCTACGTGTTTACTTGTTAATCATGTTCGTTGCATAGGTAGAGTGACGAGTACCTATGTGATGTGAGTCTAGCATGACCGTGAGTCTAACATGATAGTAATCGGTTCTTTTCTTCCATGTCTTTTATATTATGAAATTGCCATTATTTGTAATAGTATGGTGTTGGTTGTGGTGAAAGAATGAGACGTAAATTGTTGTTGAGGATGAATATTTGTTGTCAAAGATACTCTGTTGAGATTGGTATAGCTGAGACCCTTGCCGGGCAATTGTGTGTTTAATATTGATATGTACCCCCTCGTTGAGCATTATTGTCTTGCATTTCTATTATATTGAAATTACCTTGCCATTGATATTTATACTATTCTGGTAAGGAAGAGGGGTGATGTTATTGATATGCATGAGGGGACATGCTGTGCCGAGTGTTGATATTGTTATACATATGCACGAGGGGACATGCCATGCCAATTGATATTTATTATATACACACGAGGGGACATGTCGTGTCGTGATGTTGTGATATTGTGATATATGCACGAGGGGACATGCCGTGCCGATTTGATATTTGAGATTACGCACGTGGGGACATGCCGTGCTCTGTTATTTGATTGATTCCCGTATACTGATAGCTGTTTCTTCGGTTTCTGTTTTTACTTTCCAGCCGCATTCTCACTGTACCGTTGTGAATTAGATATTGTTTTTCTGCATTCCCAGGATGTACACTCAATAGCTTGTTTTATCGTTTAAGTTCCGATATTATTGCTGCCCCGTTAATATGTCCCCCTATTTGTTCCCATATCTCTTCTATTTGATCATACATGTCTTCATTATCGGTTAATTCTTGTATATATATCTGCTTAGATTAGGACAGGTGATCGTATTATGCTAAGTCTAGCCTCGTCACTACTTCGGCCGAGGTTAGGCTTGGCACTTACTCAGTACATGGGGTCGGTTGTACTGATACTACACTGCACTTCCTTGTGTTGTGCAGACCCTGCTACCGGACCCCGTGGAGCGTTCTGAGGGAGATACCTTCAGTCCACGTCAGAGCTTCGAGGTATACACTGGCGTTCGTGGATCCCGAGGCTTCTTTCCTTTACCGCTTCATTGTCTTTCTCCTTATTTTCAAGACAGTGTTGTATTTTCATTCCAGACTTGTATTTAGTATTCTAGTAGGTAGTCCGTGAGATTTTGACACCCCGATTTTGGGAAGTTTATGTTATTTTATGATTGTTATGTTCCTCCTTTCCGCATTCAAGTTTTGTTATTTTTATTATCGATGGTTGAAAGATTATTGTTGGGAAAGGTATGTTGTTGATGTACGGTTAAACGGTTTCCCACTATTATCCCAGTATATGATTGAATTAGTTAAAGTTGAAAGGTTAGCGTTTTAATTCTTATTAAATGGTTTTAAATTACTATTACAAGTTATACGTTGGCTGGCCTAGCGGGTTCAACGTTAGGCGCAGTCATGGCCTAAAGGGTGGGAATTCGGGTCGTGATAGTTAGGCTCGGCACTTACTCAGTACATGGGGTTGGTTGTACTGATACTACACTCTGCACTCTTTTGTGCAGATCCAGGTATCGACCAGCAATAGAGATATTTAGAGCGGCTATTCATTTATTCGGAGACACGAGGTATATCTACCGGCGTTCGCAGATCCCGAGAGTCTTATCCTATTTTTATAAAATTGTTTTATTATATTCAGAACAGTTACATTATTTCTTTCAGACCAATATTTGTAGTATTCTTTAGTAGTTCATGAATTGTGACACCAGACCCTGGGTAGTCTTAGAGTTATTTATATAATTAGTTTGTGGTTCGTTTTTATTCAATTGTTTATTATTTTATCTTTAGAAATCATTTAAATTAAGTTTACTTTAGATTTATTTATTGATGTTTAAGAAGAAAATCAAAGGAAGTTAGCTACTCGAATTCTAACATTGGCTTGCTTAGCAAGTGTGGTGTTAGGTGCCATCAAGATCCCTAAGGTTGAGAATTTGGGTCGTGACAATAGATGAATCCTGTACTAGAGAAGAGTATGAGAAAGAAATTTTTCGGTAAGGCAATGGGAACGATGCAATGCTATAGTCTAGTCATGGATAAGAAGTTCAGTAGCACAGAACTTAGAAAAGGAATTGTGTACTCTTCGGATGCGCAAAAGGTGTGGAAATCTATGAAGGATAGATTTGATTAGGTGAATGCCACAAACATTTATCATATGAACAAGGAAATAAGTTCCTTGACACAATTAATCTCTAGTGTATCCATGTATGTTTCTAGGTTGAATGATCAATGGGATGAATTTGAGTCGATTATCCCATTTCCTGGTTGTGACTGTGAGAAGTCCAGACAATTCGTTGTGTTCTTACACTAGCAGAAACTTATGAAGTTTTTAATGGGATTAAATGAGACTTATGCACCACAAAGAAGTCAGATACTAATGATGCACCCAACATCAATATTTGATCAAGCATATTCCATGATTATTCGAGAGGAAAGTCAGAGAATGAGTAGTGGATCTGCTAAACAGAATGGGATTCTAGGTGGTGCTCCTGTAGGTATGGACAACAGTGCACTTGTAACTGCCAATGCTTCCAACATGAGACCTAGGAGGAACAATATATTGATATATGATTATTTCAAAATGAAAGGGCATACAAGGGACACTTGCTATAAACTGAATGGATATCCATCGGGTTTTAAATTCGATAACAATAAGAGGAGAGGAACACAAGACAATAGTGGACCTGTGGCTCATAATGTGAATGCAGGGGATGAGTTTCAAAATGTAGGAAATGCATATGCTATGCAGAATGTTCCAACTGTGCACGGCTTCCCCTCCAGAACACTATCAGCAGATTCTCAAGCTCTTAAGTAAAAACCTAAACCAGCAGAAGTTGCTAACATGGCAGGTAAATCACTAACTGAACATAGATGTTGGATTATTGATTCTGGTGCTTCAAATGTCTCGCTTGATGTTCCAGAATAATATAAGGAAATTGAATAGTACACAGTTCCTTTTCTAAGTTATGTGCTACTGAACATAAGAGTTAGAGACGATGTAATGTCTCGCTTGATGTTCCAGAATAACATAAGAAAGTCTATGGTGCAAGCAAATTGAAGGAAGGCTGCGAGTAGTATAAATAGATATGTGTAGGTCACAAGCTAAAGTATGGTAGAGCGACAAAGTTTTAGGAAGACATGAGTAAGGATGAGAAAAAGCGACTGAGAAGGTGGCGAAAATGGATAAGTCCTCGGGACTAAGCCCATGAAAACAAAAGAGCTTATGGTTTCTCTAAGTTATAGAAGGCTCAGTATAACCTGAATGAACTCAAAGGAGTCTAAGACTAGTAGAATTTAGAAGAGATGGAATGTTGCCCTGGTAATAGAATGAGGGTGTAATTGTGATAAATAAAGGATGACGTTGGGCTTTCGATTGAATAATGATTTGAAGAAAAAAAAGGAAGAAGAAAAGATTTTACGGACGACACGGGATTAGAATACCCCCCCCCCCCTCCTATAAGGTGAATCACATTGGGATACAATACGATTATGGAATTACTCCAGTTGTTCCCCAATGAGACGTGAGCCCTAGAGGCAGCATTACATAAGAGATCAAGTTAGCAGTGACAGATGATAGATCAACATTAAGGTGAATAAACAATGGATGGACAAAAGTCACAAAGTAGGAGGTGAAAGTAGGCCATGATTCTTAAGATTAACAGTATTGTGGAAGCATAAAAGGACATTAGATTTATACATATGGGTTGAGCAATGAACGTAAGCTGGAGTATGAAATAAGATATAGTAATATTCGTAAGTTCGACAAAGTACCGAGCGAAGAATTTCAGTACACCTATAGATGCCCATAGGGAAATCTTATCAAGATTTGTATATGCTTATAAAGTGAGGCCTAGATATTGACTAAAAGCTGGAGGAAAGAGGAGAGAAGAGTCGCATAGGCGCTCATACAAGGATAAAGTTGTACAGGTTGCATGACAGAAGGTAGCAAGATTTACGAGATTGGAAGAATTCCGACCACAGACCATGGTGTGAAAAAGAAGCCTAAAGGGGGTAATGCCCTGGCTTTGAAATTATTCAAAGAACAGTTGCCTAAATGGCAAGAGGATTATTAAAGTATTCGCAAGATCTATGGGTTATGAGAATGATAAATGCATCAGTCAACATTTGAGGACGAATGTTCCAAAGGGGGGAATAATTTTACACCCCATGTTTTCGTACGTGGAAGTATGCCATAAGTAAATTGATATAAGCTCGGAAATGAGATGTTACATCCCGCATTTTTCGTATGTTAAAGTTTTGTCGTAAGTTAAGCAACATAAGTTCGGGAATGAGATTATCATGGGATTATAAGTATTATGTTATTTCAAATAAGTGATAAGTAAATTCGTGAAGGTGAAAGGGTAAGCAAATCGAAGAAAATAAATTCCGTCGAAGTTTGGCAATTTGGGATAAAATACGGTCTGATCTATAATACCCGGTATTTATGGACTAGTGCCATACAAGGTACCATATGACCATGATAATATGATGTATAAAGTGTATTAAAAAAGAGTAGTATTTTAAGTAATTTGAGACAATTCTTAATTATGTGGGTGATTGGTTAATTATTGGTTTAATGAGAGATTAACTATGTAATTAAGGATTTATGGATAATTGTAGGTGGGGACAAAGCCCCTCCCCCCCCCCCCCCCCCCCCCCCCCCCCCCCCCCCCCCCCCCTACATGGAAGAAAGTAGATAAGGGTCTAATGACTCTTGATTTAGGATACTAGATTAGAAAGACACATGGACTATACACTTAGCCCTAAAAAACGTGGAAAGAATGACTATGTTAGTCATATTTACAATTGTGTTCAATTGATATCAAAAATCCATTTTTGGAGGAGATTTTGGAGTTCATATGGGACTTTATGTTAAAATAGCAATGGAAGTTCTTAAGATTGTGAAGAAATTCATACAAAATTATATTGCGTAATAGCAACGAGATTTTGCGATTCTAAGGGAGTACGGTGCAATATTTCTCAAGAATATCATACGGATTTTCCCCTACTTCGATCCGCCGTTACATGTTGTTTCAATCAATGTGTGTTAAAGGGATTTTCAAGAGAATCGGTTCAGGTATGTTAAGGCTATCCCTTCTTTTTTTGGCATGATCTATACGACACAAACAAAATGAGCAAATGCACAATTTCCATAAATGACTCTATTCATAGAAGTATTAGAGATGTCTATGTTCTTGAATTCCCGTATGTCTTATTGTTCTATCGTCTTTTCATGGGTCTCAGAAAAATACGTATTTGATAAAGTTTATACTAAAGGCATATTGATTGTTAAGACATTCCGAGAAATCTTATTAACGTATTTATTATGCATTTCATGCATTTATACATGTACATTGACCCATGACCAGATGGTGTTATATATGCGTATATACGTATATTATATGTATATGGGATATGGGAAAAGGTTACGACGCTATATACGCACCACCACCTGATCATCTGGTATACGTTGATGATTTGCACACAGTGGCCGAGATGATATGATGGGATTCCCTCAGAGGCTTCATGATGTTATGAACGCATATACACATGTATGGTATGACATTTATACGCACATGCATGACATTATAATATTAAATGATTCACAGAGCTATTCAGATATACATGTTGAGTCTTTTACTCCATGTTTCTCTCATGTCCATTGTTTACTGATTTTCATTGCTTACATACTCGGTACATTATTTGTACTGACGTCCCTTTTGCCTAGGGACATTGTGTTTCATGCCCGCAGGTCCTGATAGATAGGTTGAGAGTCTTCCAAGTAGGCTATCAGCTCACCGGAAGGTGTTGGTGCGCTCCATTTGCTCCATAGTTGCTTATGTGGTCAGTAAGATTAGGACATGTACTGATTAATATGGCGGGTCCCTATCCCGACCTTTATGACATTTATGTACTCTTAGAGGCTCGTAGACATATATCGTGTACGTGAAAGATTGTAACGACCCGGTCCGTCATTACGTGGTATACGCATCTATTCCCTTATTTTTGTCTTGTAGTAGCTCGGTTAGACTGTTCGTGAAGTGTTGGGGTTGGTTGGTTCGGGTTCGGAGTGAAAATAGAGTGGATTGAGACACTTAGTCTCTAACAAGAGCTTTAGAGTTGGAAAACTCAACCCGGAGTTGACTTATTGCTAAACGACCTCGGAAGNTTGGCGAACTCCGGTTGATAGGCGAGATTTTGATCCGAGGGTCGGAATGGGATTCCGAGAGTTGCTGTAGCCCCGTTATGTCATTTTGGACTTGTCCGCAAAATTTCAGGTCATTCGGAGAAGGTTTGGTTGGGTTTTTGATCAAATGCGTATTTCGGAAGTTTTTGGAAATCATAGGCTTGAATTGGATGAGAATTAATGGTTTTGATGTTGTTTTTGGTGTTTTAATGGCTCGACAAAGTTTTAATAACCATGTTTGATATGTTGTATGTTTCGTTGGGTCCCGAGGGGATCGGGCTTGAATTCGGGTGTTAAACGGAAAGTTGGAACCCAAATATGCAGCTGAAGCTGTTGTTGCTGGTGCGATCGCACCTGCGATGCTTGGGCCGCAGGTGCGGATATCGTAGGCGCGAGAAGGATGGTGCAGGTGCGAGGTTTGGTCGCTGGGGCGGAATGAAGATCGCACCTGCGAGGTTGTAGGTGCGGGGGATGAGGTCGCTGGCGCGGGCTCTTGGTTTTAAGTGAAGAACCGCTGGTGCGGTCAATATGTCGCCCCTGCGGGCCCACTATTGCGATAAAGATGCCGCAGGTCGAAAGAGGTCGCAAGGGCGGATGGAGGTCCGCACCTGCGATGTCGCAGGCGCGGGAAGAGTA